>LGSN01000268.1:0-56323 GCA_001314375.1 Phytophthora podocarpi | reverse complement strand
GGTTGTATCTGGTCTCTTCTCCACATGGTGAAATTAGTTCGGATGAACGTACTGTTCAACAACAGAATCGTGCGCTTGTTGCATTGCTTGCTCGTGTTGTTTGTAGGTCTAATTCGTGTGAACGTAATGTACTGTGTGTACAACAACAGATTCGTGCGCTTGTTGCACTGTTGTTTGAAGGTTGACTGATTCGCATTGTTTCTCGAAGGTTGTTTGATGACGAGTTTTTTGCCCTCCTAGCGACAGTTCTTACGAACTGCGAAATACCGACTGTAGGCCATAGGTATAATATTTTAATATTAACCTGTGGCCACGCCGGTGGGCTCGCGAACTTGGAGCTCAACAATGGCTACGTCGTAATATTTCAGACTTGCCAGTTGCATTTAGACATGTTGAATCAATTCAGTATATGCAGTTCTGGTCTCTTGGCGTATTGATTTATTATATCTGTTGTAGTGCGCCAAGCCAAGGTGTCCAGCTCGATAGGTGCTAGACATTATTAACTTGATATTTGTAGCCCCACGCTTGACAGAACATTTCCCTAAAGCGCGTGGCCATCTGCTGTTGATTCAGAAACCCGTGCAATCGATGTTTTCCAAGTTTGCTACCAGCTTCTTGTTGCTGTAGGCTCCATTTTTTTCATGTTGTGCTGACACATTTTCAGATAAGCGTAACAAGCTCGACATTAAATGTCAAATTTTGGTGCAGAAATCCGAAAACTTTGTTTGGCTTGTTGTTTGGAGCATTGCACAACATTGTTATTTTTTAAATAACTATTATTATTAAAATACATTGTATGCCAAAAATATATAAAGGCAGCTGGGGGTGCCTGGCACTTGGTCGTCGATTGCTTCGATAGCTGTGACGATAATTCTTTTAGACACATAGGCTACCTACACCGACAGAACCAGAGCGGAGAAAAGCATCGATTCTCGCTAAAAGATAATTCATGCGAATCAGTTCAGGCAACGAGCGATCTACCGACATTAGTGCACGGTGCTTTCGGTTGCCTTGGCCTGCTCTCTTTCAAATACATGGCGTAGCCTGCTCAGGTTTGTAGTTGCAACCAACACGAAATATATTCGTTTTTTTTTTCGTTTTGCTGTCGCAGGTTGGACCGTGGCCGGCCAGACCCTCAAGAAGACTGCAGATAGCGTTTTGAAGAAAAGAAGAAAAAGTTAATACAGTATTGATGACTTACCGTAGGTGTTACCAATCTTGTTGGATCTCCTCACGATTGAGTGATACTTCGAAGTACGAATTCCGCTGGTACAGTCGTCGCAAGTCCGTAACCTCGATTCCAGGAAAGCTTAGCAGTACATGCAATAACTTGCTGGTGGTCATCATGTCTTGCACGTTGGTTCGCAGAGGATTTTAGTTTTTCTCGGGTCCTGGCGTGGATACTTCGTAGAGCTGAAGGCGGAGCTACATGTAGCCCTATGCGTTGCAACGTAACCTGGTTAATCAGTTCACTACAGCAGCGCGATTCATGTTGTCGCACCGAGCGATAGCGGTCGAAACCCTGACCGCATCAATGTATC
The DNA here is from genome assembly GCA_001314375.1 of Phytophthora podocarpi. Classification (NCBI taxonomy): domain Eukaryota; phylum Oomycota; class Peronosporomycetes; order Peronosporales; family Peronosporaceae; genus Phytophthora; species Phytophthora podocarpi. Next base: position 54,782 of record LGSN01000268.1, on the reverse strand, counting down.
CCATGTTACATGGGCCATGTATTACATGTAATACAGACCGTGATGATTTTGTTCACTGAACAATGTTCACTAATCTGATCCTTCCTCTACGGTACATACATTCCATAAAAATCATGGCAAAGGGGGCGAAGTAATCTGTTGCTCCGCTGGCTATTGTCTAAGCTTAGCTGTGTTTTATTATCAAACCGAGCCTCCAGCCGACTGCCATGTACCCAAGCTCGGACCCGTTGAACGAGACGCTGCCGCTCACGCGCGGGCTGCGCTCCCGCCAGACGTCGCCGGCCGCGGGGCACTCGCGCCGCCTGCTGTCCACCACGGGCCGCCGCTTCATCCGCTACGGCGTCGCTTGCCTCTTGTTCCTGGCTGTGGGAGACCTCATGGTGACGCTCCAGCGCTCGCTGCAGACGGAGAACCTAATCCGCACGGGCGAACGCACAGCCGAGCCCACCGTCATGGAGGACTCGGCCGACGCGGAGTCGCCGGGGCTGCCGAGCGAGGTCTTCCCAGGCTTCGCAGACGAGATCCTGGCACTTGCTGGCAAGCCCAGCGACTACACGGCGCGGCTCTTCTCAGGTTACTTGCCGCTGAATAATGGGGGGCACGCCTTCTATTTCTTGGCCGAGTCCCAGAGCTCCACGCCCCAGACGGACCCGGTGTTGCTCTGGCTCAACGGAGGACCGGGATCCAGTTCCCTCTCTGGTTGCTTCTCGGAAAACGGGCCACTACTGGTCAATGAGAACGGGAAAACGCTTCGAGTGAACAAGTTCGCGTGGAACCAGAGGGCCAATCTGCTGTGTGTGGAGTCCCCTGTGGGCGTCGGGTTCAGCTACAACTCCAGCGGGGTGTACGAAGCTGACGATCTTTCACAGGCAGAGGATCTGTACGACGCGCTGCAGAAGTTCTTTGGGAAATTCCCGTGGCTGAGGGAGAATGACTTTGTCGTTTCTGGAGAGAGCTATGGCGGAATTTATGTACCCACGACGGCGCTGGCCATTCTGAAAGGGAACGCGGCTACTGCACAGCAGTCGCAACATATCAACTTGAAGAAATTCGTGGTGGGCAACGGTGTGAACGAGTACTCGGGATTGGCGACCGTCATGTTCGCGTACTATCACGGACTTTTGAGCACGGAAACGTACAAGAAGTTCCAAGCCAACTGCCCTGACCTCCACGAGTTCGAAAAGAGCCCCATCGCCGCACCAGGTCTTAGCAGCAACGGTAAGCTCAGCTCGGAGTGCACGTCAACCACGTTAGACGTGTTCACGACGTTGGTCTATAACCACATCAACATGTACGATGTGTACGGCTCGTGCGCCGGCTCACCAAAAGAGGATATTCAACGCCTTGTGAAGGAGATCTTGACGCCGTCGACCCCCGGTAAACTCCCGCACCCCATTGGTAACACAATGGACTTGTGCCTCGAAACGAAGCACATTGAGACATACTTTAACTTGGCCGAGGTCCGTGACGCGATGCACGCTAACCCAGCACTCGCACACTGGAGTGGTGACGCACTCACCACGGCCTCCATGGATGCGCTGAGCGCTGTTCTTGGTGTCGATCACCCGATGTTGCAGCACCCACAGATGTTGAAGTACACACCTACTCTCAGTTCTGAAGTGACGCCCTTGTGGCGCCAATTGCTTGAGAGCGGAGTGAAGGGCGTGATTTATCACGGTGACGCAGACTTAGTTTGCAATGCTCTTGGTGGACTATGGGCGGTGGAGTCGCTGGCTCTTCCCCGCCTGGCACCACGTTCGGCCTGGACTTACACTGAGGGAGACTCGAAGCAAACGGGTGGCTTTGTGGAGATGTTCAAGGGGATCACGTATGTGACCGTAAAAGGAGCGGGCCACCTCGTTCCTATGAAGAAGCCCGAGGAGGCCAAGCAAATGCTTGATTTGTTTGTGCTCAACGACTTGGAGTACTAAAAGTAGGCGAGGCTTAGCGCGAAGTATGTTCAAATGAAATTCGAATGATGAGTGAATAAACAGCCATACAATTTGGCGTGCCTGTAGCTCTTCGAGTGCTTCAATGTCGTGTGGATATTTGCTTTATATCGTCACGAGAGTTGTGTTAAGTTGAAGGAATACGGTTTTTGTGTGAATCCTCTAACCAACGACGATCTCAAATAATGTCGCCTCCAAAAATGAACCGCAGAATCCGGAGGTATGTCGGCTTGAAATAACGCGCCGGACTTGACATGATGAGCGACATAGAGATGCAGAACAGCACTACTTCACTGTGCTTCACATAGCGCACGATACCGCGGCGCTTCAAAAGTTGCCACACAATGTCAAGTGCGCGTGGAAAGCAATACAACATGAGCTCAAAGCGGCGCTTGGTATGCTCGAAGAACAGAGCGCCACCCGTTGCAACCTAATCAGTACATGAAGATAATTGTTGCGTTAAAAAAGCAGGATTGAACTATGCCATAACCGAATAGAATTTGACTCACTCCAGCAGCCAGCGATGCTGCGGCAAAGTCTCGGTGGAAAGCATTGCGAGCCGTGCAAATGACTAGTTTTACCACCGTCTGAACAACAAACACATTATTATTAGCGTGACGCCTACTAATCGAGTCATAGAACACACGAACCTGGTACGACGTGAGAAACGCTGAAGAGCAGAGCGCTGCGTAGGAGATTCGCGCAGTTGTAGACACTGGGGCCCCCTGAAGCTGCTGGAAGCGAAAGAACATAGCGGGAAGGAAGTGCACAGGGAGGTAAATTTGCATTGATCTCCCCAACCCGTTGATCCATTCCTTGATGGCGTGCGTCACGCATGACTCCCTAACCAAGCCATTAACAAAATATGTCACGCTCAGCGTTATGAAACTCAACCACATTTAAGAGTAGCGCGCGTACATGTGATAGTGTGGCTGACACAGGCGAAATGACAACGGGTTTCCATGCGCGTCTAGCTGACCACGCATACGCTGACGCACAGTGTATTCCAAGCCATGGTGGTTCACTGCGCCGATTCGACAAATCCACTGGTAGTAACCCTGACAAAACGAAGCAATTCATGAAAAAAAAACTGTAATGTCAGTAAAATGACAGCTAACAGCTATTTCAACAGCGACATCCATCCGATCAGGGTACCTTTGGCAACAGACTCGGATCCACCACAAATGCATACATGATAGCAGCATTGCTCATCGCAAAGAGCATCTCCGACGAGTATCGCCACGTCGGCAAGACACCAATGGACATCAAGTGGCGGCACACCACATCCAGCATGCGTACAAAAATGTACAGTGAGATGGTATTGCGCCTCGACGGCGAATCCAGTAGCAACGCCGAGCCGGATACCGCCCCAGCAATAGCCAAATTGACAGCATCTCTTTGTCCGCCTCGAGCGGCTCGTGTCAAAAGTTCTGTGACTCTGAAGATCCCCACTAAACTCCCGAAAAAAGCTCCAAAACGGAGCGTATCTCCCCTCAACAGGAGCCTCGCAGCGTCAGCATAGCCATACTCCAGACTGCTCCACTTCCTCGAAGCCAGCAGCACTGCAGTAAAAGCTTTGGCTCCGTAAGCCAATACAAAAGCTCTCGCCGCCGCTTGACAAGCCGCCTCCAGATCTTTCTTGACGCTCACCCAGTCCATCGTCATCTTGCGCAGCTCCTGGCGTCTGGCGGCCGCGTGGCGCTTGGCCTCATTGAGGGATTCCTCCTGTACGTTGTCAGCGTCGGGCCGTCGTCTGCCTCCGTCTCCAGGGCGCAGAAGCGGCGGCTGCTTCTGTGTCTTCTGCGTCTCGTTGTGCAGCTCCAGCGCCGCGGCCGTGAGTTCCAGTGGCTCGCGACGCCGCTCCGACGTGAAGAAGGCCGAGTAGATGCGCTCCATCGCTGCTGCGGTCTTCTATTAGTGCTGGGGGGATCCGATGACGGAGACGATGACGGAGACGATGACGACGACGACTGCGTCGACTGGTGACGAGTTGAAGCTCGAAGAGAACTCATGAAAACGGATAATACCGGTTTCTAACTGAAATTTTATGCCAGTGTCCTCTTTTTGCAAATCTTGATGGATTATTGTCGTGCACGAGCGGTGAGGTGAGCATGGGCACATCATCTCAATCGTTTGCGAACATACCGGCTGAATTACATGAATACATCCACCCGCCTCCTACATTTCCTACATGTACAACTCGACGGTCATAAATTCCAATCCTACGCATGAACCTTTGAACGATTATATCGCCTGCAACACTTCACCCTTTCCTACCATCCTCGAGTTTTATTCTTACCGTGCAACATCGTGCTGTCCAACCTGGACTCCACAATCGCCACAACATACAATCGTCACAACTGCGGTCTACATCAGCCGCGGGTTGCGGCCAAACGGGTTCCCACCGCCAAAGCCGCCCCCAGGCATGCCCTTCGACGTCGAGGCAGCCAGATTCGCGTTGTATCGACTCCGATTGCTATTCTCGTCTTCGCTCACTGCGAACCCATCCAGAGACAGCGCGTGCAGTCTGCACAGCGCACACGGAGATTCCTGGCAGCTTATCTGGTGCAAGCGGCACCAGGCGTTGTCCGACCCCACGGCAAACTTATCGCAATATTCATGGCGACACCTCCGTGCCTTCGCGTGGTGCTTGCAACCGCTGTCATTTTGTTCTGCGCTGTGCATACAACCTTCGTAGGCACACTGCTTCCGAAACGCATGGAATTCGCAGAATTGGTGGTGATCCACGAGGTTTTCACACCCTGGCTGCCAGCAAAAAGTCGCTTTGGAGTGCATCAAGCACAATAATGTGCCGCTGCTAGCGAGTTGCGAACACCCAGGAAAACGACACGCTATGGTTGGTTGAGCGAATCCAGTTTGTTGTGCCCCAATTATGAAATTGCTTGAGGAAACGCTGGCTTCGACTTCTGGCTGTGATTTTCCGGCAGGAACGCCCTCGTGCAGGCGATAGTGACGCTTGCACAAGTTCCGCTTCTGAGCCTGTTTGCCACACCCATCAACTTTGCAGTAATATTTCCTCGCCTTGCCGGATGCTGAAGGGTTTGCTTGCTTAGTTTCTGCCGCAGCAGCGACGGCCGCTGCTGCTTCTGCCAACTCCCACTCACGCTGTTGCGCCTGTGAGTTCAGCTTTACCTGATCCACTGACAATGACCCCATCTCGAAGGCTTGAAAATGCGCCGCGCACAGCCCACCGTGAATGGATTCTTGCCCACAATTTGCTACGCGACAAAGCAAAATCTTTTCTTCAGGTTGCGCGATGCCACCACTTGCAATCTTGAACGGATATCCAGATGAAGCAGCCGGGTTTTCATGCATGGATACCACAAGAGGTGAAAACAGGTTTTGACACGCATCGCAGTAGTCATGCCCGTAGCTTTCGCGATCGCACATTGGGTTAGTGCACTTGGTGCTGGCAGTATTCATCGAAACACCGGTAGCTTGTGATTGGCCGTGCACAGTAAACAACGCTTGTTTTTCTTCACTTTCAACATCGGCCGCCAAAATTCCTGTGGTTCCTCCAGGCGAGAACGGGTCGCAATAACGTCCTTGACTCGGAATCAGGTTCTGGACTTCCTTTGTATGCTCCACGCACAACCTCCGAGCATACGAGAGATTTCCGCAGCCAGGTTTTCCGCACCGAGTCCGTTCAACAGCTCGTACATCGTTTCCACCAGTAGCCTCTTGCTGACTTGATCCAAATTTTTCTTTAGATGCCACTACTACACCCGCAGCAGCATTTGTCGGAGTCGAGCCGTCCTTTAGCAGATTATGCTTCTCGTAATAGTGTGTGGTGCACAGTCGATCTCGTTGGGAGTTTTTCGTGCAGTTTTCGTGCGTGCAACGACGTATATCCTTCTGCATCCTGGCTAAAATTTCTTCGTAACTTTCAGTGGCTCCAGGTCGATCCGCCAACTCCTGGGCTTGCGTTATGATAAGATTTCCGTGGGTTCGGCACAAGTGATGCCGCTGGGAATGCTTTGTACACTCGGGATAGCTGCACATGGTGTACGCACTGTTGAGGCGGCGCTTGTTGATGTGCGCGGGCAGGCGTCCGGTGGCCATCAGCAATTTCTCGTGGCCGCGGCAGTATCCCTTGCCTTGATCGTTCTTAAAACACCCAGACGTTCGGCATACGGGCACGTTTTGTGTGCGAGCATCCAAGATTTTTTGCAGTGCCTCCTTGCCCAGCTCCATATGCTTTACACACATCGCAGCTCGCTCCATAGCTTTGTCCCGACACCCAGGAAAACCACAGGGCGCGACGATAACGTGCCGATTGCAGAACTTGCCGTAGGTTTGGGAAACTCGTGCCCGGTTAGGGCAGTCAGGGAACTGGCATCTCTCTTTCCTGTCTTTGGCAATTGTTTCCGTCTTCAGGTTGGGCTCGTTGGCCGACTCGCTGAATTGTGTGTACGCGGCATCCACCAAGGCGCTGGTCGTTGAATCGGCCAAAGCTGCAGTAGCCGCAGCTGCTTTCCTGTTCGTCGTAAAATGAGTCTTCGTTGGTTCCACTGCCGTCGCTTGAGGCCCCGAATGCATCGAATCCGTCGCCGTCGCTACACTTGGGTGGAACCCACCAGCATCCCCTACGGAGCCCCCTGCCGATCCCGTCACCCCGCCGTGGAACGAGTTGACGTCGAAGCTAGTCATACTCATCTCCGACGCTACTTCCGACGAGGGCCCTGCAGCTGTCGCTCCGTCGTTGCCGCCTCTGGACGAGCTGGTGTCCAGAATGTCAACGAACTCCCCCAAGTCCAAGCTGCCGCCGTGGCGTCCCTGTTTCCCATAACTCGAAGTGTCAATCCCCGCTGGAGCCTGCCAATAGCGCCCTGATGGCATCTGCTGCTGCGTCGGCTGCTGCTGGCTGTAGCTTCGAATAGAGGAATCCATGTGCATCGGGTACTGCAAATAGTTCGACGGCTGCTGCTGCTGTTGCTGTTGTTGCAAGTGGTTGGGGGCCGCCTGGGCTGTGAACGAGTTCGTCAGCGAGCGCCGAGGCGCGCCGCCGCTCATTGAGTCGGTGGTTCCTGGTTGTCGGTTCAGCACTGTCTGTGGCTTCAAGGGATCTGCTGGCTGGCGGGATCGGCACGACTGACTGGCGGGAAAGTGGCGCCTCCGAGGGTAGCGTTCTCTCCGAAGGGAGCGAGCGAGCCGCGAGAAAAGTGCGGCTCAAACGCCTTGACGGACCGAGAGCGAGTGTTTTCACTGCGCCCGACGGGCGGGGGATGAGGCAATGGGTGGAAACTGTGGACGGCTGGGCTCAATTGTTGGTCTTGCTGTGGGTATCGTTCTTCTCGCCGTCAATTGGACAAAAACCGCGTTCGTAGTTTCAACATGGAACGTGTGGAGGGATTGAAGGCAAAAAGAGGCTGCAGCACGGCAAATGTTGGTGCGGTCGGCCTGTCAGGAAGTAAGATGACCCCCCTGAAACTCGGAGTGTTTAGCGCGTGGAGCACGGATTTATGCCGCGTGTAGGCGAGAATTGCAGGCGGTGGTCGATTAAGTCCAGCAAAGAAAACAAGTGAGAAGACTAAGCCATTGCTGATACATTCGGGCTGTGGACACGAAAAAAATATCGAAGCGAACGGGATCGGGCCGGATGCGGTAGGATCGGTGGCGCCAAAAAGATTGCTTCCCCGTGTCCTTCTTCCCAGAGCAACTGTGGTTTCTGCCTGCAATCTATTGTAAAAGTCAAGCTTCATGCAACTACGAGGACAGCAGGTACCGAGGAGTGGAGCAATCTTTGCCCAGCCGCCCAGTTGCACATTGCGACCTTTGGTTGCAGTAAACAGCAGATGGCGGCTGTTGCCACATAACGTTCGCTAGAGACGAGGCGGGCGCATAAAGCGGTGGCAGCGAACCCCGTTCAAGTAAACTTCAATTGGTCGTCACACAAGTCCGGATCGGAAAGTAAATCTAATCGGTCTTGTACTGTAAGAACGAATCGAGGGTGTAATACGTCGTGTATGGCTGACAAACGCCATTTACTGTATCCTACAGTACTTGTCAAGCGCTGTCAGCATGATGGCTCACCTTACAAATCGCGATTGCATCGAGTGCGGACATCCGGGCCAGTACCGCGCTGGTGGCGTCTACTCCTTTGATACGAGGCGTCAGTAAACTGTCCACAGATCGCCATGAAGCGAGGCACGATGCGACCAGTGGAGCCAACGCTTCAATGCAAGCGCTGCGGGTGTACACAACGGAGCACAACTGATGTCGACGGCTAATACGGCGCCAGAACGTGTCTGCTACCGATGGTGGACGCATCAGGTCGGGTGGCTCCGCTCTCTTCTTCGTGTGTAGCCGGACCAAGGCGGGTCTCCGCAGCGCCTTCTTCAGTCGTCTACATGTACTTTACAACATCGAGTAAATACATAATATGTAATGGCAGGCACCTCATTGTCCCCCTAAGTGCGATACTGTACCGGTATACCGTCGCGTGTGTGGCCACACGATCGCTCGCCAGCAACCATGTTGGTCCTGCGCACATCGCGTGGCGCAGTGCGTCTCACCGAGACTCTTCCAGCCTCCGTCCGCTCGCTTTGGACGGTCTCCCGTGTCGCTAGTCGCCCTGACAACGCAGCTGCGTTTCAACGACTCGCATTCGACTTCAGGAGCCGCCGCACCCCACCGTGTGCTGTTCGCCACTTCAGTTCGTCTCTATCCGATGACGACGCGCAGAAGTCGCAAGGGGGGGAGGTGGAGAAGCTGTTGCAACAAGGAACGGCCTTGGTCGGAGATCAAGTGTACCAGGCGCCCATGTCGCGTGCTGTGCGTCTCATGAAGGCTGTGTCCGTCACCAGCTGCACCCTCACGTCCATTGGCATGCCTGTGCTTTGCGTGGTGAGCGAGCAGGACACATCCGCCGTCGGCAAGGTGAGCAAACAATGCACATGACACTGAGGGGACTATCGAGTGGTAGAGTGCTGATCTTTTTCTGTGTTTTGTTTCTTTATTGTAGTGGGCCATGTGTGGCACCATCATGTTGTTCGGTTTTGGGTCGACGTCGCTGTTCCACTACCTATTCAAGCCATACGTAATGAAGATGTGGCTGGCGGATTCATCAGCTGATGATTCACCAGTGCCTACTGCTGCGGGTGCGGAGACTAAGGACGACCCGACCGTGACGGTTGAGACTTTGACTCTGTTTGCTCAGCTGGAGCAGCACTCGTTCCGACTGTCCGAGGTGTCGCCACCTACCCAGGCTATGCACCCCATGGTGTCGTTCCAGGCACGTGGCCGCCACTACTTCATCCATCCAGAGGCTTTCAAGGACCAGAACTTGCTGAACAAGCTTATTGGAGCCGGGAAGCGCAAGTAAGTTTTGTCAGCACTACCAACATGATTCTCAGCGACTATATGTACATGTAGAGGGATAGAGAACAAGGAGGTGTTTGCAGCTCTGGTTGCTTTACTCAGTCATTCTTTAGACGTTTCACTTCTCAACGTCTTCGATGTAGTCGTAGCTGTTCAACGCATCTTCGTTTTCAACCCGGGTGTCATTTCGAAGCATGTGAGGTGGCTCGACTTCTGTTGTCGGGACTGCTGCGCTCTCGTCTGAGAACTCCGGCATCGACTCCATCTCCTCGGAAATTTCACTGTTGTAAAAGCACAATAAGTTTCATTCTCAGTACCACAAAGGGGGAAGAAGAGAGCAAGCAGAATACCCTCAAGATATGCTCATACCTGGCAATTTCTTCTTCCTCCTCGAAGTCGCTGCTTCCGTATCCATATCCATCCTCATCTTCTTCGTCGTTTTTACCAGGTTTGCTTGCTCCAGCGTCAACTTCTTCATCATCATCGTCTTCTTCCGCTTTGCCAAGCCCGCCACTGCTTACAAAACTATCCTGCTCTTGAAGTTCCATTTGCAAAGACGCTTTCAGTTGTTGGAGTGTGCCCGTATCATCTTCGGCCTCCATAGCTTGCAACGCAGCATCTAGCTTCCTCAACCGCTCGGCTTCCTCCTCCTACATCATAGAAAATATAAGTTAGCTCGATGCAGCATATGCCACAACAAGGCTATCAATTCTGTCGTTCTTACCGCATCGAAATCATCCTCTGTGTTTCCAGCGCTAGTGCCATTTGGAGCGCCAACCAACGGTGGCAAGGCCGGCAGTTTTGCGGGTGCCGGGGGTGGTTCTGCCAATGGCACGGCATCATCGTCGTCGCTTTCGTGATCATCCTTGCCATGACTATCTTCCTGAGCTTTGTCATCATCACCTTGAGATTCTTCTTGCAGTCGTGTCGAGTAGAGGGCGGTGGCTTGTTTGCTACTCTTGGCACTACCATCCCGGCTCTGCTCTTCCTCCTCGTAATTTGTCAAGTTCGATTCCTCCAATTCCGATCCACTCGGCACCTCTTCCGCCATGCTCTCTTCAATATCTGCACTGCTCTCACCTTGTTCGTCCTTAGCTTCATCCTCGGTTGCCTTCTCCGTACTCTCGGGCTCTTTTAACAGCAATGGCCGAGCAATTTCTTCTCGCTCCCATATACTTTCCTTCGGTGCTGGTGCATCATCTGCTTGGCTTTCTTCGTCGTCTTCATCGTCGAATCGGTCGTGTGTGGTGGTTGCCAGTGGATTAGCCGACACTGTAGATTGGTCAACTCCGAGTATCCTCGACTCGATGAGCTGGAAAAGTGTCGGCTTGTTTGAGGAGCTGTTGCTTGCCAGTCCGAGCTTCTTAGCCAACATTGCACTATCTTGCTGTTCATCTTCTGCATTGGTCTCCGCAAGAAGCACACGCAGTGCATGCTCCCAATGGAAAAACTGCAGGCATTCGACAATCAGCGATAAGGCAGTTGTCCTAGTCCCCAAGGGGAAGTCACTTAGCTTCGGTGCCATCGAGACATTTTTTTTCACGAAACCCTCACGCTCATGCATAACCTCGAAGACCGCCGCGCGAAGTTCTGCCTTTAGCTTGGCTAGCACACCTTGACTTGTCAATACCTGTGTCACCTGTTCCTTGAGCGCCAGCTCCTCCGCCGTGGGAGGAGGCTGCAACGCTGGCAACACGGACATCATTTGTCAGTACGGTTCTTTCACTACTCAACACCCTGAGGTTGGCAACTCCTCATGGCAAACGGTCACGAAGCAGTTGGCAACCCTCTTGAGACCGTTTCATTCAAGCAAACCAAGGTGGTATTCGCAAGTGACGAGTGCTGCTACATTCTGTCGTCCACAATCTGGATGCAGTCGTTCTTGTTCATAGGCTTATCTTCTCCACGATTCTTCTCTGTACATGCACCTGGATGGACTGCCTTTCGATATCACACTTTTCTTTGGAGCGTCATGACTTCGCTGCGGCGAGAGCGTCTGCATCCGCACAAATGTCATCGTAGAGACGCTCGAAGCTCAGCGGTGTAAATGGCGTGAAACCCGCGGCATATGTCCATAAGGACGTGCAGAGCTCATCAACCTCGCGAGATGATGCGTCTGAATGGTGGCGTTCGGTCTTGTCTTGATGCTGCGTTACAATGCGATCGATCGCTTCCCCAATTGTACTCACATACTTAAACACCTTCTCAACAACGGTCTCGTCCTTTTGGTTGCGGGACCACTCGCCCATTATCTTCATTTTTTTGAGCACCTGACGGATTTCGCGCAACTTCTTGTTCGGTTTCCACTTCTCATAGCTCTCGTCACGCGAGAGTAGCGGCAACGGTGCCACATCTGCCACCACATTTGCCACCACCGCGGGGGTCTCCGCATTGGTCTTCGGCTCGCTGCGGTGCTCTTTCTTTCGTCTTTCTTTTTTGTTCGAACTTTCACTGCTGTTGTTGCGGTGTTTCTTGCGGGATGACGTCCGGTCTTCATCCTCCATTGATGACGATCGCCTTTTGTGCCGCGACGATGTTGATTGAGTTGGTGATGCACCACCAATTTCGCCTTCTTCGGGTTCGCGATCAACCACACTAGTTTGCGCAGAAGATCTCATTGCCGGTGTCTTGAGCTGCCGTTCGCCATCCACTCCGTGGCTATTAGAAGTTCCCGTACCGTTGCTCGATCCAGTATGGCGTCGACCCATAGCATCTTCGCCATTTTGTTGCCGGGCAGCGAATCGTTCTGCCGCACGTGCCATTCGACCCCCTCCAGAAGTTGAAACAGCGGAGATTGATGCTGTCACGCCGGGGATAGCTCCACTGTGGATGATAGCACTAAACTGTGCCCCTAACGATTGGTTCGAGTTAGCACCCGCAGAACTCAGGGAGCTAGCTTGCTGCACAATGCGCGGATCGCCAGCGTCCAGATCAGGCGCTGGCAACCGCTTCAGCAGGTTTTCAGCCCGCTTCTTCAGGCGCTCACCCTTCAGAGCTCGTTGCCCCTGGAAATGAAGTAAATCGTCGTTGAGGATGTCTTCCCAACCTCCAAAACCGTGTACGTAGACGCCAAGTAGCAGCGCTGCATCCTTGCGTTGTGACCAGTCGTGCTCCTTTTCAGCCCAGGTCCAGCTAGGCAAGTCTCGTGTATTAACACCCAGAACAGAAAGATCGCTCTGCTTCGCCACCAAAACGTATGCGCCTTGAGCATTCACTTGTGCGTTGCCGGAAGAGCACCCAGCGGTGCGCAACGCGCGCTGAATAGCGATGCGGAGTTTTAGGTTCTCGTAGAGGCGCTCAATAATCTGCGTTGATCTTGCCTCGACCTCAGCGATCTTAATGTTGTCGTGCGGTGGTCGTGCCTCGACTGCCTGTTTGGCTTTTTGAGCAACTTCATTTGCAAGTGTGTGCAGTCGATCGGTGGAGATCTTGGTAGTTGTTTGCAGATTCGATCGCTCAATAAAGCTGGGCATCTTGTACTCGTCAGCAAAATTGACAGCTGTCGGGTAGAGACCCACATCGGTAAGGTCTCCATAGCGAAGCATCGCGCGCAGCATCGCACGCACCACCTTGCCATCCACAGCCGGTGCTGATGACCTGCTAACGCTGCTACTGTATCCGTCGCCTCCAGCATCACCTCCATGATCACTGCTGCTGCTGTTTCCTGTAGTCACCGCATTCGAACTCGTTGCAGTCATCGGTTTGGTCACCGTTTTGTTTGTCATAACCGACACTGGCGGTATCGTTCCACTTGCAGCAGTCGAACTGGTTGCCTTCTTAGCCTTGGCGCTTGTCGTTCTGCGTCCATTGAGTTTCATGGCCAACCTGTCATGCGCCGATACAGGTTTCCTCTTAATCGGCAGACGTCCCGCAGTCCCAAACTGACCCAGTGGTCCACCCACAGCCATCGGAGCTCCACTGTTCACCACCGCTTCAGCTTCCGGAGACCGCACTGGCGAACCTTTTGGGGGTGGCGGACTCGACTTCGCAGCTGGTGTTCCTAAGGGCTTCTTCCTCTTATCTCTTAGATCTCTCTGGATCTCCTCGATTGTGCGTCGGTCTCGTTTGCGTGTACCAAGGGGCATCATCGATTCCGTCTCCGCAGCTTTAAATCTCGCCGCTGCTCGCGTCGAGTTGACGTTCAACGTTTCAGTATTAGCTGCCATTCCATGTGGACGAGGGGCAGACAATGGTGGGCCCGAGTTATTGTTGGGGTAAGCGTGGCCTGTGCGGTTGCTGACGCCTCCAAGAGGAGCGGCATGTTTGGCTGGGGAGTTGGCGTCTGCGCTGGCATTGGCGTTCTCCGTCTCCGCTTCGTCTTCCGACTCAGAATCAGATGAAGAAGAGGACGAAGAGGAGCCGGATCCCGAGCTGGAGGACGACGAATCGTCGTCAGAGCTCGAGTTCTCGGCCTTGTCCTCCTCTTCGCCCTGGATGTGCGTTTCCTGCGGGTTCTCGGCCATTATAAGGCGTTAGAGGCTGTAAGAAGCGGGAATAGCGGTGTGTGATGCAGGGTGGAATGTCCTGGTGCTGGTGCAGCGGTACAAGACACTGGAAAGGTGTCACGGCGCCGCGGAGAGGAGGGAGCGATACTTGCTCCAACGTCTTGATGGTGACGGAGAGCGAGTATTTCTGAGCTCGTCACTGGCTATCGAAACGGTTTGGAACGTTGATTGGTCGAAAATAATTTCAGAGTTTTCGCGAATAAATGATTTTTGTTGTCAATTGAGAGATGGGATTGGACAGAATGTGAGGCCTTCGTTTGACGTAGCCATTGGAATGAAAGGCCTCAACCTCGGTGGCGTGGTGGAGTTTTGCCGCGTGCTGACGCGCCAGCCGCAGCTTCTGCTGCCGCAACTCTCCGTGAAAGGTAATTTCCTCTGTCTCCTCTTTGAATGTATGCAATAATTTACCTTTTTTGACAAGTGAATGTTGCAAAATACTGCTGGAAAAATGTCCCACTCGTACCTTTCTTCCCTCTCTGCTGCTTCAGATGTGACGGAAGTGCCCTTTCAGAAGCTTCGAGACCATGGGTTTTGCGGGGTTATCTTCGACAAGGACAATACGTTGACAGTGCCGCATCAACTGGAAATTGCACCGCATCTGGAGTCTTCTTTGGCTGAGTGCCGACGAGTTTTTGGTGACTCGGGCGTTGTCATTTTCTCCAATTCTGCTGGATCTACGGACGACAAGGACGGAGAGGAAGCCAAAAAGATTGAGGAGGGATTGCATGTGGCAGTGCTTCGTCACAACCAGAAGGTAGGTCTTAATAAGTGTTTTGTTTATTCTGAATAGGTCGGCTGAATTGATGTGTTTGCCAATTCAGAAACCTGGAGGCATTGCATTCGTGAAGAAACACTTCGGTGAAGTAGATCCAGATACACTTGTTGTGATTGGCGATCGGTACTCGACGGACGTACTGTTTGGCAATCTCAATGGTGAGATATTTTAGTTGAAGATCGTTATGGACGGCTTAGTGACTTTTGTTTGACGTTGTGCAGGACTCCTTACGATTCGGACGGAGCAATTTACACCAGAGAGTGAGAGTGTCTTGAATCGACAGTTGCAGCGCATCGAAAAAGCAGCTGTGCGAATGCTGGTGCGTGCTGGAGTGAAGCCGCCTACACATCCACTATGGGATAACATTGATAGCAACGAGTGAACTCTTGGTCGGAGCCGCTTCACACGAGGAGGTGTATAAAGGTAATATATATGCTTTGCTACCAGTAGTGGAAGGACTGATAGGTCGCTGCAGCTCACAGCAGACAAGATGCACACCCAGCGTTTGCTCAGCTCTTCTCCTTTCGTTTGCCAACAGAGTTTATTGTAGCGTGACAACCTTAGCGAAGACAATAAATATCAATGAAAAAGTGAAATCGTCATCTAAGCCAGGGCTCCGAAAAAATAATATCACTACCGTAATTGCGCCGTATTTACTATTATATTGCGTATTATTCTTTTTCGTCGGAAACAATATAGTGTAATACTGACACAATAATACAAATATCTGGCGCCAAGACTGCCAGTCAGCACAAACCTCCCCAGAAATAGAGATCGAGCTCGCCATAACGTCGTGACACCTGACCGCTTTCTTCTTACGCCTCTGGAGCCAGGACTGTATCGACTATTTAATATCTCTCTGTGAATGCATTCTCGGATGTTTGAAAGTTCAACAATCAAGATTTTAAAGCTCGCTTCCTCTGTCCAATGCTAAGCTGAAGACGGTGGNTTTACTGTTTGTGTATGTATCGAGTCGCACTGTGCTCCGATGCACCCTGCGAACTTCGAGAGGCTCATATTTTTGAAATCCAACCGCGATCCATGGGACGCATCCACGCTGGTGCCATGGCTGGTGCTGTCTTTGTAACTCACAATACATTGATATTGCGGTATTAGGGATTATTGTTTGGCTCGATATTTCCCTATGTATTACTGACCTTTTCTCTATCTGCGTATGCGGAATATTATATTTTCGGAGCCCTGATCTAAGCACAGCTAAACTGTATTGGGTGTCTCTATCAACTTGGAGTCTTGCTCCAGCGCACCGGTCTCTAGTTCCTGGAGCTTCCGCTGCTCTGCCTCCAAAAGCTGCTCAAGACGGAGTTGACGACGCTGGCGCTTTTCAAGTTGACGTTGCTGCTTTTCCTCCTCTTCACGCTCTTGCGCGTCGAGAATCCATTGGTACTTCGACTGATTGAGTCCAAGAAAATTCGCAAGCACCTCGCCTGCGAAGTCCATGCCGTCGAACGTCTTGGCACCAGACCAGCAAATCCATTCCCATGCAAGTTGAGGCACTTCCGAATAGATTGAGGATGGTTGAAAGCCGTCGTCAGTTTCCGAAGTGTTGTCTTCGGCCTGGTCGTTCAACTTACTGTGCGGAATTCGTTGCTCGAGATCAAGGTTCGACACGTTCTTCGGCTGAACCTTCCTGTAAGCGGTCATATTGATTCGTCTGCTGTTTTGGTTAGTGAGGTGCTGCAAATGAGACTCGTGAAAACCGATGGCATCGATCCTGAAACCAACAGCGAATAACGATCATTGCGTTTGCCTTGCAACTTCAACGTCGTTTCGCTTCAACCTTGGGTCCCAAGTTGGGACTCGCCACTGCGTTCGACAATATGATGTAACGATGCTTTTGGCAGATATCGGCAATTAGCATGAAGTAGTTGGCCAACCCACGATCTTGTATTGCTGGCATTGTCATGGTTAACTGGCCAAGCTAGAGCTTGAGACCAAAACGCTGTAGTCATGATTTTGAAGGATCTAGGAAGCATTTTCATTTATTACGATGAGTACTGGCTTTCGTTCTGCTAGCTTAGGTCACGCCACGACATACGCTTGAGATGTTGCTCCATAATAAATAGCTGTAGCGCTTTCAGTTAGAGAAGACGAAAGACTGTCGTTACCACTTCACATGATAGAGCACATTTCTCCGTGGCGTTCGCTGTAAGTCGACGTGCTACTAGCACCACTGCTGTTCGAGCCCGCAGTGCTGACAAACTCGTTCAGATTTTTCATCGCCACCGCTACGTTGCTCATGAAATACGGTCGCCAAACCTTGCGGTACATGAACTTTGCCGAGAAGGGCAGCATACCCTGAATACTGAGCTGCTCAGTTTCTCCTCCCCAGATTTTGCTGCGCTCAACGATCCATGGCACCACGACACGCTTGGCTCGGATAGCTCGGAATACTCGAGGCATGATGTGGCTATGAAATGCGCGCTCTGTGAATGCAGCGCCCATAGCTGCGTGCAACGTCGTCTCCTCCATGTTCAATGCCGCATGCAGCGTGCGGTTGAGCTGTCTGATCTCTGTTTGCAACACCTGAAGCCGTAGCAGCCATGACGATGCACTGCAAGCTCCGCTGACACACAAAGCACGTTCCAACTGCTGAATTTGCGCCAGCATTTGCGATATATCCTGGTACACATCCAGAATCTGCTGCTTGGTCGACACTGGCAGATTGAGTAGTGGCAGCAACACGGAAGCCTTGACGTCATGCTGACACTGCAAATACTCCACAAAGTACGTCTTAAACCAGAGGAAGAATTCTGTAACGTGAGTCTCCAGTGCCAAGGTGTGCGAAGCTTCAGGCTTGGACTGACTCTGAGACTGCTCCAAGAACCGATCCATCACGAAAAGTGCGTGACGAATCGGCTCATGGATTCCCAACAGGAACCTCGCGCTCCAGCTCCAGTCCCGCTGCTCCGAGAACACGGCGCTAAATATGATGCTGCCATTGTGTGACGAAGGAGGGGGTACTGGCAAGTTTTTCAAGTTCAGCTCCTTCCTGTCCGGCTTGGCATTGTCACGTCCATTGCTATTGTTCTTCTTGGTGCGTGGGAGCACAATCTCGGGTGTGTTGGCTCGCTTCAGCTGCCCTGGCCGATGTCGGTTCACCACGGACGACGCTAAGCTGCTGAGCTCGTCGTCGCTGTCTTCGCAGCTGAGTTCTGTGATCCTGTCCGCTCGACTGCAAATGGGCGACATGATTTCTTCCGGCTCGGTATCCGCAGTGGAAGGGCCCCGTTCGCTTCCCGCGCTGTTGTCCGAAGACTTGCGGGAGCCGGACTCTGGTTCTAAGCCTAACGCAAGACTGCGGTCGTCCCAAATGTTCACGAGCCTCACCTTCTTGGAATCCTCGCCGTAATCAGCTCGGAAGTCGGACATGGTGGTGACCACGTGTGCCACCTGCGCAATGTCAACGAGGGGGCCCGTTGCCACGCGCTTCTTGAATCTCCGCGATATTGCCGAGGCGGGGGAGCTGCTGAGCCTGCTGGATCGGGCTCGACGTCGCAGCGCAGCGTCTTCTTCGTCGGTGGGGCCCCAAATATTACGGTAGAACTCGCAGGGCAGAGCCATTTTGTGCTTCACCTTCTCTCGGTCGTGCAGCGCCACGCTCTGGTAAGAGCTGGCGATGTTTTCGCCGCGTTTGTTGTGGTAAAACGAGATGGAAAGTGGCATCGCTGTGGTGGTGGGTGATCGCTGCTGAGTTGGCTGACTGACGGCTTCGATTTAAAAAGAATAATTTGCTGGTGGTGGTTTGTTTGGTGTGTTGCACCGTAGCGTGGCAGATCGCACTTTTGCTTGTGTGCGTCAGTTGTGTGTGTCTGTTGGAGTAGTGCGGCGTTTGGAAAGCCAATTAACGAGTGCGGAGTCTTTCAGGGGCGAAACGGAGCTGGGATTGTACCAGCGAAGAGACTTTGCAACAAGTTGCCGAAAGCCTTCGCCGGTGAGAGACGGAGCGGTTGGAGCTTGCTTGCTGTTTGCAGTTGGTGGCGATGGAGCTCAGTTTCGTTGACGTGACTCGACCCGTTTGCTCTTTTGCTCTCGACACGCTGGCGGCGTGGAGCGAGTGAACGGAAAGGGAAACGACGGAACTTCGTGGCGCTTTTTGCGAGGGGAAACGAATCGCCTGCAAAAAAGCGATTCCGATTGGGTCGAGAGCAAGTTGGAGAATGGAACCTGCCCGGGGGAGAGGCGCTTTGTCCACTCCAGAACTCGGAGATCGACTGCCGCCCGCCTCGACCACTAAAGTTCCATCGCGGCGGATTTACCCTTTTGCGCCATGCAGATGTAACACGTAAACCCAGTCCTGGCCCGAAAACATTAGCTACAGGGCCCCGTTAAACTGCCTGCAAATCAAACAGCCAGCCCTATTCAATAACAAATGGCAGAGGTTGACGTCTCTCCCATGGATGGCTCGGCAATGCCGGACGTGCACACGCCGTATACATGTATTACAGCGCCGACGGCAACCAATTCCTCGGCGACACTCGGCCGAGTCCTGGTTGAACTGAAGGTTGAACTGAAGCGGGTTCTACAATCGAGTTCAACATCGAATTTCCCGCAGACCCAATCACGAGCCTGGAAAGCGTAGAGCATGAATAAGATTTTCTTTTTCGGCGTCATTTCAGATATTCGATGGCGATCTTGCGGAGCCCATCCGCGGCAACTCGCCAACTCGCCAACTCGATATCAGAGTCCTGGAATTTTGGTGGCTTGCAGCAAGCACTTTGCTCTGCACTCGCCGTTGGAGTAGTCCAAAGTAGCATCTGTCTCCGGCCAGCTGGAGGCTTCGAGTAGCGGTAGGTCTCAGCTCAGCGCTTCCCCTGTCGACGGTGGTGGCCGGACGTTCTGCACTAACTTTGCAGTGACTGGAGTCGACTGGTCCCCGTTAACGTCGCCTTGTCCACCGCATTACTACAGGCGATCGGCCAAAAGTGCACTTGGCGCGGTTGGTAACGCGCACAATTCCAGCGATCACTGCGCGACGTGCGTTGGTAAATGTATCCGAGGATAATCGACAGCATTTTTTGCTGATGCCTTCTTCAACGCCCTGCCGCCGAATCAGCACAGGTTTCTCCCCATCCTCTGCAAACGTGCCAGTGCTTATCGTTTCGGTGGTGGCAAGTAGCGATGGATCACGAAGGGAGGCTGTTTATCTAGAGCTGGACGCAGGCAGACTGCACTGGTTGCGGCGTACCAGGCCATTCCATTGTCTGTACTCTGCATAGAGTTTGCTAAACTTTCTGAGTCGTTATCGATGCGCCAGGATACTGTAACATCTATTCTCGCAAGTTCCATTACCATATACTTCATATATTGCTGTTTTCTCCTTCTCCGTCCTACTCGTCCGTGGAGACGCCGCTATCCGAGTCGGCCTCCATATGGGGCGAAATTCCGTGAGACGTGCCGTTCGTCTTCGGACGAGACTTATTCCGCGGCATGCTCAAGCGGTTCTTCTTCGGCTTCTTGCGCTTTGGCGTGGACGCCGATTCGTTACTGTCAGTACTTTCAGCCTTGCCATTGCTCTTCTTCTTTGACGCCGGTTTGATAGTTGCCTTGGACGAATCCTTCGAGCTGGTTGACTTGGTCTTTGGTGCCGGCTTCTTTGATGCTGCTGCAGCCTTCGAAGCGGGCATGTGAGTTGGCGTCGCCGGCTTCGCCGCAGCTGAGCCATCACAAACACTGCAGACCCACGTCTTCGCTTTACGAGCCGCGTGACGATCGGACATGTTAACGCACTTTGGGTGAAACTTGGTGCTGCACGAGGAGCACACGAGCG
Organism: Phytophthora podocarpi; assembly: GCA_001314375.1. Lineage (NCBI taxonomy): Eukaryota > Oomycota > Peronosporomycetes > Peronosporales > Peronosporaceae > Phytophthora > Phytophthora podocarpi. The sequence goes on along the minus strand of LGSN01000268.1, from coordinate 34,424 downwards.
TGAGCTTCGGGTCCTCCTCATTGGCATCGCACACACATACACGCGTCGGCCCTTTGCGCGCAGCTGCATGTGGTTTGCAGTACAGAGCGTACGTGGTCCCATCAATCTCACCGCCGCTCTCCACCGCACAACGCAAATGGTAGTTGCGCCGACACTTGGACACAACGCAGCCCACCGTGGCACCGAATTTGTGGCAACCGGTACACTTGAGCTGTCGTCCGCGCTTAATTGCCTTAGGCAAGTTCATGATGAGACCATCGGCCTTCACGTATACCTCAGGTGAGTGTACGGCACAGTTTAAGTGCACATACACCGACTCGTTGGGCTTGTCAGCATATTTCAAACGAACAGGGACCTCGATGAAGGGCCCTTCCAGAGCCATATCGGCAGTAGCAGTCCCTGTTGAGTCTGCGCTTGCACTCGCAGTTCCATTACGCGCTCCCTTTTTGGCTGAAGCCGGAGATGGCAATTCTTGACCAGCAGCACCGCCTCCCATTACGTTTCCGCGGTGGCATAGCGCGCAGACCTTATGCTGAGTAGGTTTCGCAGCCGATTTATCCGAATGCGCTGATTTACTTTTCTTCGGCCCGCTCGTGCTGGTCCTCTTTGGAGATGACGCACGCTTGCGCTTGCCGCTTAGCTTTTCGGGTTCTTCGGGTTCGTCATCTTCATATAGAGGAATCGGCTCTGGAACTTCATGCCGTTGCTGAGCCGCCGCAGCAGCGAGTGTTGCACCAGCGCGATGTGCTGCAGGTTTCGATCCAGTCAATTGCCCTGCAGAAGCTGGTGGCTTTTTCCCGTCCAAATGATTTGCGCAAATCATGAGGTTCTTTGAAAGCCGTATAAACTTGTCTGCTGATGGAATGCAATCTGGGTGGAAGGCTTGTGAGCAATGGATACAGCTCACAACACCTGTCTTGTCGTCACTTTTCTTTTTGCTTTTAGTGGCAGTATCCGTCTTGCTCTTTGAGCAGGCATGGCAAAAGTGGCTCGGACAACGGAAACGCTTCTTACCAACCCACTCGACGCGCGAATTCTTGGCTAGGCAGCCTTTATGGTAAAATCTGCCGCACTTAGCCACCGAACATTGGGTTACACCAAACTCGACACCCATTTCGCCGACCTGCTTGCAAATCAAGCACATATGACGTCCCTCAGCACAATCTGGGCACAACCACTGCTCGTCGTTCGGCTCATCGTTCATGCCCACACACTCGAGATGGAATGAGCGATGACATGGGCCATCACACAGCAAAATCAATCCGCCGTCACCACAAAGAGTGCACAAATCATCGCTCTCGTTAATAACGCCAGCTTGGAAGAGAGCCGTTGGGGGCTTAGTGTCTTCGGTTCTCGGGTGTTTTGGAGGGCGGCCACGGTATTTACTGCTTCTCTTCTTCGCAGGAGTATCACCGTACGCTTCATCCTCGCTGCTTGGTGCCCTGCTGCCTGCTGGGGTGCTTCTCCTTCGCTTTTTCTTCTTTGGGGTATCAAAGTATTCGTCCTGGAACATGTTTGTTCGAGTCGGAGCTAGTCGACAGCTTCGCACGCGTGATTTTTCCAGTTTTGATAAGTATCCCTTCACGAGATCGATCTGTTCGTTGGAGAACTCATCATGGTATTTTGAGCTCACAGTATTCAGCACCTGGATAGCAATATCGTACTCGTGTTGAATGTCTCGACTCCCAGTTCGACCATCGTCAGAATTGTTGCCTGAACTCATTTCGGCAACCAAGCTAGTCAAAGCAATGTCCAAATTGCTGATAAACTTTATCTTCGACTGACGCGAGTTCACGGCGCTCCCATCTTCCAGCTTCAAGCTCAGCATTTCCACCGAGACGGCCCCCGGAAGAACCTTCTCCCAGAAGTTCGGGTCATCCACAGATAGTTCACCGGTCGATCCCTCGGCAACAAAGGATGAGCGGTCTACCGCCATTCCGCCAAGTGACTTTCGTTTGTGAGATTTCACAGGAGACTTTCTATGCCTTGGTGATGTCAGCCCACCCGCATCGCCATCCGCTCCCTTGTTAGCATTGGACCCACCGCCTACAACCAAAACACGAGCATTTTCCTTCAAAATGGTCTCAATATCTCGCTCAGCAAACTCCTTGGACGCAGTATCATCGTCCTCCATAAGCGCGTATGCTCCGCGCTTCAACAGCTCTACAAGTTGCTCCGCTGACGGCTTCGTGATCTGTGAATTTTCATTGAAGGACGCCGTACCTAATACTGCGTGCTCAAGACCAAGCTTTCGTGAGGCGCGGTCGAACATTTCGCTTTCGTACGTGTTGCGTGTCACTAGGCGATAGATTTGTACACTCTTTTTCTGACCAATACGGTGGCAACGCGACTGGGCTTGCAGATCGTTCATCGGGTTCCAATCGCTGTCGAAGATAATCACCGTATCTGCTGCAATGAGATTGATGCCCACACCACCAGCTTTCGTGCTGAGTAAAAACACAAAAGACTTCGAGTGGGGTCGAGAAAAACGGTCGATCGCGCTCTGGCGCATGCTTCCGCCAGTAGAACCATCCAAACGCTCGTACACAAAAGAATTCGCATCGCAGTAGCGCTCGAGTAAGTCTAGTTGCTTCAGAAACTGGCTGAATATCAAAATCTTGTGTCCATCCCGCTTTAACTTCGGGATCAATTTGGACACGAGCATCATTTTGCCGGAGCACTCGATCGTTTTTTCCATCACTTGAGCCGGTGTTGGATTGCTACTGAGTTCGTCCAACTCCCGCTGTTCAACGCCTTTGATAAGGAATGGATGATTGCAGCATTTTCGCAGTTGCAGCTGAATGTTGTTCAGCGTCGGTAAACCATTCTTCGTGCCGCGGTACAGGAAACTCTTATTCTTGTCGTAGATGGCTCGGTAGTACTGCTTCTGCAGCGTTGTTAGCTCCACAGAGATGATTGTTTCTTCTTTGGGTGGAATACTTTTTTCAACATCCTCCTTTACTCGTCGCAAAATGTACGGTGCCAGTAGTTGCTGAAGCCTGACGACCTGCTCCTGCGAATGTAGCTTTCCGAAGTTCTTGTTGAATTCGTCCAAGCTTGCGAATTTAACAGGCTCTAGGTAGTTTAGCAAAACCCAGAGCTCTTGTGTGTTATTTTGCAAAGGTGTACCCGTCAGCAGTACCTTGCGGTCCACGTGAAGCACGCGCATCATCTTCAGCACGCGTGACCCGGCGCTCTTCAATCGATGTGCCTCATCTACTACGACCAAGCGCCAGTGAATGTGCTCAAACTCTTCAAAATCCGCCAGAATGGTCTCGAAGGTGGTCAGCAGAATGTGGAACTTGAAGATCGAGTTGCCCAAGCCCGGGTAGTACCATTCTTGATCACGAATGACTGCACGCATGTCTTTAGCAGTAAACTTGGTGGTGCGATCTCCAATATCATGATAAACGCAGACATTGAGATCTGTCCAACTCTCGATTTCACGGCGCCAATGCTGAATCGTTGAAAGTGGAACGACAATCAGATATGGTCCACGAATGGACTCCTCTGACTTCATGTGCTCAATCAGCGACACAATTTGAACCGTCTTACCCAACCCCATCTCGTCAGCCAATATGCACGATCGCTGAGCTTTGATGCACGATACCATCCAGTTGAGACCTTCAACCTGATAAGATCGCAGCGTACGGCCACCTTTGTATGTTGGTGACTGTTCATACGGTACAAACTCGTTTACATCTCCACGATCACTTGCACCGACACTCTTGCCGTGCGACCTCCCGTTTGCCGAGTTGCTCCTCTCCGGAAGGAAGCTCGCGAAATGCTCGTGTGGATCGATACTGTTGTCGACTACACCCGCGTATAGATGTTGCATGGGACCGCTTGGCGCAATGTAGTTGGAATGTTGCATCAACGTCTGTGTCGAAGCTGATGATGCCACACCCGGTTCTGCAACTCCCACTTTAAGCATGCGTTTGTACTTGTTGTAACTAAAATCTGCGAATTTAGAGCTGTCTGGAGCCGCATCATCGGGAATTTTTTCCAAACGAATCTTTGTTACCTGCTTTGCTTGGCAGTACGGGGGGTACATGAACGCGGGTCGAGGGGAATGGAAGTGGAAAAGGATTTGGTTGGGAGACGCACTTATCAACCCGACGACACCTTGAAACGAAAGACCGGCAACTGAAATGTTGTTCACAGCGACAAGCACGTCACCAATCGAAATAGCTCCAGATGCCTGGGCTGGGCCCATCATACCATTCGCGAGAATCTGGAATCCCAAAACAGATACGCTGCTGGTGCTGCTGATTCCAAGACGCATTCCTAGACCGAATGGAGATCGACCCAGAATGACGCAGTACTCTGTGAAGGCTGGAAGCTTCTTGAAAGCTGTCGCTGGATATGTCGAGTCAAACCGAACTTCAGCACTGACGATCTCCAGCTTGGTGGGGTATCTGAGAGCAACGTGCTCAACGAGAGAACTAAGTACTTCGCTGACCTCTTCTTCTGTTTTCTTTTTGTGACCTCCAGCCTCGTCATCGCCATCGTCGTCGTCATTCTCAAGGGTCAGGATTCCTGGATAAAGAGCAAGCCGATTCGGATACTCAAACTCAGCATCGAAGTCGGCATCGTCATCAGATGAATCCTCATCTTCATCCGAGTAATCTTCATCGTCATCGTCTTTGGAAGCCCTGGGTGCCAAGAACTGTTTCGTTGTTACGAATGCGTTCGTGTACACGCCACACTGTTTGAGCACATCTTTGTCGGGCGTGTGATTGTTCAGCAAGCAATGGAAGGCGAACAATTGTGCCTTCACCTGCTCTGCCATGTGCAATCGCTGATACGCGCTGCTGCCATAGGCCCCTCCCAGGGCTTTGATACTACGGCTGCAATCACCCTCGTGACCGTACCCCAAAGTACAAAAGTGGTCTCTTTCACAGCATTTCTTTCCACTTGTGCTAGTTGCTAGCGCGTACTGGTGCCTCTTGACACAGCATGGCAACTGGCACGTAGATTCACTTATCTCCTTCGCACTAGGAACGCGGCTGAACTTGAAATACCTCTGGATCTGCTCATCGTCACCAATATCCTCAGGCCGTTCCCAAGTTGAGAATCGAACCGACATACCAACCCACTTGACCAGAAAAAAGGTGGCCGCACGATCTTTCATACTGATTGGCGCCAAGCTCTTTGTAGCATTGGTACCTTTGGGACTGCGTTTAGACGTTTTCTTGTTAACTTTACCTTCACCATCGGCACGTTCCATAAGAATATTCGGGGTATGCATCAATGAGGTAGCTGTCTTTTTGCCCGCGGGAGAAGTTGTGGTTGCGCTGGAGGCTGAAGGAACAGCACCACCTGCTACTCCAGCGGGTGGTTCTGTCTCGATGGTTTTAGACTTGTTTGCAATATTTTCCTGCTGCACCTTCTCCATCTTCTCAATAAATTTTGTACGTGCTTGACAGTACCCACAAAACCACTCACCGTCTGGTAATTCCGTGATTTTCGGGCTGGCGCAGTGCATGTGAACCTCACCATCGCATCGGTCACATAGCAAAAGCTCCTCACTGTGATCATTATTCCCGCACACGCAACAGCCGATCTGCCAAGGCGCCCATACATCATAAAAACTTTCGGCTTCCGTACGAAACTCTTTCTGGAGTTGTTGGTCTTCCTTGGTGTCTCCTGTAGACGGAAGCTTCAGCCATGCCGATGGAGAAAGAGCCCAATCGTACAACCACTTCTCAAAGCAGCGAAGAAGTTCGTCTGCAATACGCCAGATGACTGATCCCTCAGCATTGTACATTTTGCAGTTGCGAAACACCAGTCGCACATCTGAGGCAAATAATGACACGGCCGATGAGCCAATGTAGTAACTTTCCCGACCAAGTCGCGTGGAAATCGTTCCTAGATCGATAGGGTTCGTGATGAAATTGAGGTAATCGGGGACTTCTTCGACATCAACAGGGTGCTCAAAGACGTCGCCACCCGGTTCTTTCATCAGCTTTGTCACGATGCCCAGCATGCGCTCCGGAATCACGTCGGCGTTATCCATCAAGAAATAGTCTGTCACACGTGGAAATTTGGGCTCGTACGGCAGCTGGCGTCGGCGCTTTTCGATCTGTTCGTCCAAATGGTCGGCCGGGTCCACCTTGTGGTTCAAAATCTTCTCAACCGTCAGTTTGTTTGCCTCCAGATCGTCTACCTCATCCAGCGGTTGGTATCCATCGCGTCTCAGCTTTCGATCATACACGTGTACGCGATGGAACTTCTGGTACCCTTCTGGAATAAAGAGCTCCACCTCGTCAAACGTGAGCCAGTACAGGTGCAAGTAAGAGCGACCAAGGAACTTGCACAAGTATTCCACTAGTCCCGTCGACTCGTTGATCCGTCGACCGACTATTTGGTCCAATTGCGGGTAGTCCACATCCTACAAAAACAACAATTAATCAGTCAGTACATCAACATGCGCCCTTCAAGTTGCAGCAACTGCAACGTCCGACAACCGACGTACTGTTCTCAACTGGTAGTCCAGTTGCTGTGCTCGCTTCTTCTTATCAGCAACGATGGCCTCTTCTCCCTCCGACATGTCGTCTTCTTCCACGTATTTCACCTTCTTCATGCTCGTGCGGCGCTTGCGACGTTTGCCATTGTCCTCGCTCTTCGTCTGGTCCTTCGCCTGGTCCTTCGCCTGATCGTTTATCGGGTCCACCACATCCGTGCTAGGACTTGCTTCTGGCTCCGTCACCTTAATCTTCTGCTCGGAAGCGTCAACTACCGCTGGGGTCGCTGCAGGCGCTTTATCCTGCTGGCTGGCGGGCACAGCGACTGCAATAATACACGAGCAACCCATCAGAACGTCGTTAGAGCACTGCCATCCAATAGTTCATCAAAATGCACGCGAACAAGACGCAGGAAGAGACACAAAAGACCTAGACGACGGCCTCTGCCACTCGTTTTCTCTGTGCTTTTCAGAGGACGTACTGGGGTCGGGGGCGCCACTGTCCATGAGCTTCGCACTTTGACACGCAGACGAAGCAGAAGTGGAGTGTGAATCGCGGGCTAGTGCCAACGGTTTCGCAGCGACGGGCCTAGCAGAGCGCACTCTTCGCGTTGGCGTTCGCTCTATCCGCGCACTGTGTCAAACCGCGAAATGGCGCGGAGCGTAGTTCTATGGATTTCCAACAGACTTGGAATTTGTAAGATGCAATTCATTGAATTGGTCCGAGTCTCGGCTAAATACGATGCAGATCAATAGACATGGCTACACTTTCTAACTTTGACAACAATTCGCTGTGAACAGTGAAGTATTTTTAATGAGCTCGGGCTGCGAACAATGATGCAAACGTAACAAAATGCGTCAATTCTAATGTTGGACATTGGACATGTATCGCCTCACTGATTTCTTGGCGAGGTGATTACTACATGTCATGAACATCGTTGTAAATTGATAGTCGCGTGTGTTGACTCACCGAAAAGGATGTGTGCTTGAATGACAACTGATGCAAGATCGCCGATGCCACGGGTTTGCCCCAGCAATGCGCCTCCAGCGGACAGACGTGACGTCACACTTGGCAATACGATAGTGTGGTGGGGTTGAGATCGATCATTTCCCGTGCGATTGCGAGGGGTGATAGCAAGTTCGTGATACTACTACCATAGTATATCGCCAACCAATGGTGCTGCGGGTGCACTAGGTCAGTGTCCACACAGACAGCACATGTCCTGCATGCTGCCAGCAGCCTCAAAGCGTCGATGAAGTTTCTGCTGGTCGTTTTGAAATCGGACGCCAGAATGTGGTGCCCAACCGGAACTATGCCGCGGTTCACAACTTATAGTCCGCTATCAAAGCGCTTGCCAAAAAGCTCGTATTTCAATGCAAACGTACAGTACAATTCCCGTCGCAAAGAAAGTCAAGGCTGCTAGAAGAGAGGGATCAACGTGGTAAACCACCTTCGTTTTTTAGAATGCTTTACAATTTTCGCGTGGAAGTCCCCACACAACAGTTTTGTTCATGCTATCCTGGCATTAGGGGGTTTCCGGAAAAACTTCAGCGGGTCGTAGCAGCACACCATGAAATCGTCTGGAGCAGGAGCGTCGATCAAGCTAAACCTTTTGCATGTGCTGGCATCAGGCCCTACCACCACAAATGCACGCGGAATAGTCCTGGGAATGTTATCATTGTCATCCAGTGCCCTGTTCAATCTCTTCCACATCTCCGACTTGAAAGTTTTCGTGTCTCTAACAGTAGTGCTGATAACAGCCACGATCGTTTCCTTCTCATTGCTTCCTCTCAATACGGCTTCACACATCACCACCGCGTCGACTAAAGGGAAGTCCACGCCGTCGGGGTGCCAGTACGTTCTTGCAGAAAGTTTTGCCAGGCATTCGTAGCATTCTTCCTCCACCGCACCCTCACATTCAATAGCTCGACCACGTATCTCGATGCGGTCATATCTCTGATTCGAATATGATGGGTCTGAGTTAACCACGACGTTTACCACCTGCACAGGAGACCGCTTTGTCGCTCGACGAACAGAGCCATGGAAGCATTGTTCATATGCTGAGCCCCAAAATCCAGCTCTGGTCTTTTGAGCGAACTGGTAGTGGTCAAAGTGTTTTACGCAATCCATAAAGCGCCCTATCTGTTTAAATGCATACCCAGAATCCATCTGAGCTCTCCAGTGGCAAATTAACCAGTAGTGCTCTTCGTCAGTTGGATCTATGACGTAGTCTCGCCGAACTCGGTCAAATGACTCCCTACGCTGTGGGTCAACGTCTTCCAAATCTACGGTCTGCAGCTTCCTCACAATGCCACATATGCCATCCATTCCGTTCTTAATATCTTCGCGATATCTGCAGAAATCGCGGAGACTCCCTCCACTGTAGAAATACTGCTCTTTGACAAGGGCAAGCGTGTCTTTATGCTTTTCCTGACCGAGCCCCGTTGATTTCTTCCAGTCATCCAGAGTCAATTTAGCGTATTGAAGCAGGTCATCATACCGCCACCCCGGTAATATAACTTCACAAGTTGAGTCGTCGAAGTTCATTTTGTCGTCCACCGATGTCGCTAGCAGCTGAAACGGGAAGAGTCCAAATTGGTGGTCAACTTCTCTTCGGGAATAGCCGTCGACAAGTATCAGAGCACCCTGGAATTCCTTCCTATCAGGAAGTGACGAAATTTTTGCCGCACTCAGGTTAGTCTTCCGGATGCATCTACAGTTGTCACCGTCGAGAAAAACCACCGCGCTCGCTTCAGAAAAATCCTTCAAACGTCGAACAATCAAAACCTTCCGCTTCTCAACAAATGCCAAGTAGAAACCCACAAGAATGAGGAAGCACGACTTGCCAACACCTGCCGAGCCCACAATCACAAACCGCTTGTCCCTCTTCGACATAATCCGCATGACCAGTCCCCAAAGCATAAGCTCCTCCTTCCGCACGAAATACGACGGCGGAAACCCTCCATACCCTTTCCAAAACTCGTTCAGGCCAGAGGTTCCAATCGCCTCTTGCTCAGTCTGTTTCTTTTGCCCCAACGCATCAAATAGGAGGTTCAGCTCCTCCGGCGAAACTCCCATCGTCTCAACATCTCCGATCGATTGCTCCGATCGTTTCCTCTTGCCCGCGATGTCTGCTTCCACCTGTATCTCCGACATCGTTGGGGGCGCTGGAACCAGAACGTGGACGACGTTGGCGTCACGTTCCTTGAAGATTCCTGCCAATCGGCTCATAGACGCCAGGTGGCCTCTATCCAGCAAGGATTTAGCCGGATCGGTGTCCCCGTTCTCAATGCCCTTAACCTCAGTTGCCGTGAGCCACTCGCCATTCTCTTTCCTGGCCAGAAAAATCCTCAACTGAGCAGCGTTAAAGTCTCCATAGATCTCCACGGCCTCGTTCTTAATCGTCTTCTGCAGCTCCCAAACGCGGTCGGTCGACTTGACAATTACAGGAAATGCCGTCCCGACCATCCCCACGATCAAACACCACAGTTCCAGCTCCTGCTCGTGCAGCTCATCCGCCGCCGTGGGCTCCTCTGCGTCCATCGTTGGAAAATGATTTTGCATGTTCAAATCGTGGCGCGAAAAACCCCAACAGCAAGGTTTTTTTTTATCTGACACAAACGACGTTGATTGGTGGATCAAGTTGAAGTTGATCGCTGCATCCGTTCGGGCATTCTGTAAGCCGTCCTCTGATTCCCTTAATCTCAAGTTGGAAGCAAGCTTTACCAACATGAAGCTTGGACTTCGTTGGTAAATACCAAAATCAAACGAGCGGATTTTCGTTGAACTCATCCACGGTGTCATTACATGTGCAGGAAGCTCTAGATCTGGTGATCAGGGTTCGCTCGAACATGGAAATAAAGACAAGAGTAAGCGCAGTAGCGGCGGCAAGAGGAGCACAACCGTGGGATCAAAGGAAGTGCAACAACGGTAAGTGGGTGTATCAGTCGATAGACTCGTGCGGTAATCGGTTTGGAAAGACCAACAAAGAAGCTGTGAAGAGTCTGGCAACGCCGTCTCAGATTATAACCTCCCCGGGACAGCGTGTCTGGAGGAACTCCATATAGGATACGTTTGGCGATGCAGCAAATTCAGTCCATTTCGTCTATTGAGGTCGTATCGCGTTACTTGCATCCTGTTTACAACCTCCATGGACTGAGTGGGCGTCGGATCATAGCAGATTAGGAAGCCATGGTATTCTCAAAGGAACTCAAAGCTGCTCAGCTCCTCCATCGGCACCTCGGCCTCCTCGCGCTTCTCAAGGTTTTTCACCTTCACACACTGCTGCTCAATCTCTGCTCCGCCCAGAATCACAGCATGAGTACTACCGTAGCGCTCAGCAGCCTGTACCAGCAGCAAGAATAACATTAAATGAGTACGAGTACATTGGCTGCTCGCCCCTCTTAAAAAGTATCATCACCTTCATCTGCTTCTTCATATTACCGCGTCCATGGCAGAAATGAACCGTCAGGCCACGTTGTCGGAGCGTCTGGAAAAGAACCGATACAGTGTATTGTAATGCACGCCAAAAACACGTTGGGAAAGAGCAAAAGACAACCCCAGCGTACCTGTGCGATACGCATAGCTTCGTGAAGGACTCGATTTGAATCGTCACCAGCAAGAACGGGGACGACCTACAAAGCACCAACAAAGCATACGCAAAACATTAGACTACAGTGATATGTTTCTTTAAACAACGCATTCAACGTACCGCAACGGAGGACATCGTCTCGGTCGGCATCTCGCGAAGCAGATTCAACCTATCGACGCCTGCCGCCCAGCCCACACAAGCCGTCGCAGGCCCTCCTAAAGACTCCGCTAGCCCATCGTAGCAACCACCCGCAAGCACTGCAATACCACCTCGAGTTGCTTCCTCTGTATCAGAAGCATCCGATGCTGGTCGTTCGACAAACTCAAACACGGTGTTGCTGTAGTAATCCTGCCAGGCATTCGAGTCAGCAACAGCAATACAAAGTGAACAACTTTTGTCATCGCCGGTCGAACATGCAGCAAGCAATAGGCCATACCAGTCCTCTCACAAGGCGTGGATTTTGTTGATAGCTGATACCCAACGCGTCCAAGCCACTCAGAACACTGTCAAAGCGCTAAAAGCACAACATGAGGATCAATGTGAGTGCTACATAAAGCACGCGGGGCAACAGTTACCCCACTTCTACCATTTTGGACTCGTCAGAGAGGAAGTTGCTAAGCTGCGGCGCATCAACAATAATTTTCTGGTCGATCTCACTCTTCGAGTCCAAAATCCGAAGAACACTCCCTCGTTCAAGACTGGCAAATTGTGAGCGAACTAACTGTTAGTGCACGCTCAAAGCATAATCCAAGCCAGACAAGGGCAACGAACCGGTTGACGCTATCCGATGATAGGTCCTCCTTGCACTTCGAGAAAAAATCTTCTAGTGCGGCCCGATACCTTGCGCGGCTATCGAGACAAAATAAGAATCAGTATGAGCCTTCATAGTCACACTGAATTCTCCGCTGATAGAGTCGTGCAGAACAATCCCTCGTTACCTTTCGTTATCACCAAGAGAGTTCAACTCCAGCACGACTTTGTCCTTAATGCCCAGGGCGTCCAAAGCATCAGCAGCCATTGCAATAACCTGCATCGGCACCAGTTTGCGTAAGCCCACTGCAGTAATCGTACCAACAATTTCGCAAAGCAAGAGCGTGATGAATCGTACCTCTGTATCGGCCGATGGGCCCGAAGAGCCCACGAATTCCACGCCTGACACAATGACGCGCAGGCGATAACATTAGATCGTCCTCTATTCCACACACAAGCACAACTTATCCCACCGAGAACTTACCAAACTGCTGGAACTCCCGGTACCTTCCCCGCTGAGGACGTTCGTATCTGTATCCTCAACAACAGGAACAAACAGTTAGATTATACTATACGAACACAGAACTAGCGATGTCACCACAGGCTTACGCACCGGAACATGCTGCCCGAATACGAGAGCTTCTGCGGCAGTGAGAAAAGCAGATTATTGCTTACAAGAGCCCGCATGATACCTGCAAAAACACATCATCACCGTAAACCGTGAGCGGTGACACTCGCAGCAGTCGCACAATCTTGATGTGTCAAATCAGCATACCAGCAGTGCCTTCAGGTCTCAACGTCACGCTCTTGCCCGAGTTGTCCTTGAACGTGTACATCTCCTGCAAACGACCATTTTAATGCACAGTGTTCTCTTATCCATGGTCGTCTGGTCTTCCACTCCCACACACCTTCATGACAATATCAGAGCCGTCGCCCAGCGACCTCGAGAACAAGTCAGTGTACTCGAGTAGCGGCGTTTGGATCTGGAAGCAGTCAGTTGTCAGTATATTAAAGCAACCACCAGACCATGCATTAATCTGACATTCTACACGCACCGAGCGAAACCCATAGCGCTCCACGGTGCTCTGCAGCCTATCCAGCACCTCACGATGCTGCTGCGAATCATCAGCCAGCAAGTCTCTTGTACCTCTCACGCGGCTGACGGCCTTCGCCTTGGTGGTAAGTGTCAGCCAGCGACGCGTTTCGCTCGCCTGCACGGCCCCCTCTCGCCGCAGTCTCTGCCCCAGCATCGGCACAAATGATAGGCGTACGATCACAATCCAGTTAACGTTACATGTACTGTGATTTATCTCTCTCATTTAATCTCTGATTAACTTTAGAAAATGCTCATTAATTCCTGGCTTTTAATCTTTAGAAAGGGACGGTTTACTACTAAAATAGAGTGGTTATTGTAAAGTAACTTAAGTAATTAGGGATTAGGGCATCAGGGAGGAAAAATGTATCGGGGAGGTAATTCTGGAGCACTTGAAATAGTCTGACACTAATTATGAGCAAAGACTAATTTTGAGCTCAGATAAATAAATTACTGTAATCAGTCTAATACCGGTAATTTCTGTCGCATCTGCTGGTTACGGTACGAACCGCCAGAAGCCAAAATGAACTCGGAGCAGCAGACGGCGGCGACAATGGCCGAGGCCGTGAGCCCTTCCATGGCGCCTGCTTCTCTCATCGACGCCAAACTCGTGCGCCACACGCGTCGCTGCAACGGCCGCGACGTCTGCTCTTGTATGTTGCGCGTCGAGAGCGCGTACTTTCAGAAGAATCTGGCAGGAAAAGCCGCCACCAAGAAACGCCGAGTGGACGGCCCAGCTACTGTCTCGGCGAAGGCCATGACGCGTAAGTACCAGAAAGTGACCAACATTCAGCAGCTCAACTTCGATCTCAAGCTGCGTATTGCAGCGTTCCTGGCGCCCCTTGCGCTCGGTCGACTAGGAATGGTGCGTGCAGTACAGGGCGAAGAGACTGGTGGATGAGTCTGGAGGCAGTTGCGTTGCTGACGTGTGGTGTGACCTGCCGACAGACCAACAAGACGTTCAAGCGCGACGTGGACGTCATAGCCAAGCAGGCGACGGGGGAGTTCCTGGCTGAAGCTTCACTGGACAAACTGCTCAAGCAGGAGAAGCCCAAGGCGAAGGAGTCGTGGTCGCAATTCATGCACAACCAGATGACATGTGTGCACAAGCTCTTCGTCTACTATACAGGCTACAAGACGGGTCCGATGAGGCAACAGTTCCCGCATTGGGCTTTCGGCGTTGTCTACGTGGATCCGAACGAGCCGCACCGTATCATACTGCCCAACACGTGGACGTTCCATGGTCATAACCCATGGCTTCAGCGGCGCGGCAACGGGAAAGACGGCGAGTGGCAGCTGATGAAGAAGTACGCGGCGAGTAAAGCACCTAATGACTTCTTGCTACACGTGAAATCTTGGGCGAGCGCGCTACGGCCAGGATCGATGCTAGCGATCGCAGTAAGTTGCTTACAGTACGGTATGCTCTTGTCTTCGTAGGATTTCATGCTAATATTGCTGCTGCTGTACCATTGTTATCGTTACGAATAGTATCAAAATGCTGGATCGTTGGAGCCGGCATGGTGGGAGGCACAAGCTTGGTATCTATGGCGTGGTGACGGCAAGCAATGTGAGGATTCTTTATCCGAGCTGTGTGAGAGAGCACGTGCCTAACCTGCATAATGTTATGACTGTGACAGACCCTGCAATTGTCTACGACCCCGAGACAGAAACCCGCATACAGGTTCATCCAGACGATTTACTGGAGCACTTTAGGGTGAGTTTCTATTGTACCGGTACATCGAATTGTAGAAATGGGACGAGTCTGACGGATGACTTCTGCCTAATTTTTGTGCAGGCACACCCATTGCATGTTATTGACGTGTCAACCAAGCCCGAAGCATTATGCCGACGATGCACTAGTCAGAACAGGACATTCAAATACTGTCATGTAGACAAAGGCCACCCAATGCTGTAGCCCAGACCGTGCTACCTCATCCAGCCTGAAAAGTAAAGCACGCGCAGGACAAGTTTACTTTGTAAGGTTAACCTCAAACGCTCAATCGATTCACAACTTCACGCATCAACCTCACAACTTTTGTTTATATTCATCCTACCAAAAGAAAAAGCGCACCTCACTGAGCAACAAGACTACACCGCAATGACAGGTTGTCTACGAGGTCCTGTAAGCTTGGACAGTCCAGTCTTGAACAGACTTTTTTTCTCCTTGGCATTTCCACGCCGGAAGCGAAGCACAAGAGGCCGTTTAGCATCGTTTAGTGCCCACAGCGTGTGCTTGAGACCAGCGTGCTCAATGTTAGCGTTACCAATCGCAACAAGGCAATCACCCGGGTTCACAGCAGCAGTTTGGCCCTGACTACGCCGCACAATAAGACGTGGGGATCTCTTCAAGCTTTCAATCTTGGGCGCCTGCACGCAAAATAACAATAACGGAGTTGGAGGCGCATTCCCTTTTGATATGGCTCCTGCCAGGAAACATCAACAAATCGTACCAACTGGAGACCAAGTGGGCCCTTGCGACGAATGGAGATTTCGTACTCATTCGCCTTTGCAGTTATCAGCGTCGAAACGCTGACAACCCCCATAGCCACGATTTTGTACACACCAGTAATACTCGTCACCGCTGGGTGCTCAGCAACCTCCTGCGTCGTAATCGTCTCATCAGCTGAAAAATCAGCCTCTTCTTCTTCGCCTTCTTCCACTGTGGCTTCACGCACTCTTTCAGTGATCTCCCGGGCTCGACTGTAACCACATTACAAAAAATTAGCCATATCCAATTATACATGTATAGCACTTTTAACATGCTGGATAGCAGACGCACGTTGTCGATCCTCTTCGCACCACGCTTGCAGATTTGTCCGACTTGGGCGCTGGTCTATAGAGAGAACATCACAGCGCTCGTAAGATCAGACCAGTCTAACACAATGTGGTATCCTCTGCTTACCTGGCCGAGTTCGACAATTTCTTTGACTTCTTCGACGATCGAGAGCTCTGGAGCTCCTTTAGAACCAAGTTATTGATGCTGCCCATCGACACCGTGGTTCCCGTGTCTAGGTTCTTGACGCACAAGTTACTTTCAGCAACCGAGGCTGGTAGCTGAATGGGCGTCGGCTCGTATTTCTCGTAAACGATACGATACAGTGACGGGCGGTCGAGCGTCTCGACATCTAACGTGATCGTACCCACATCGCCAGGAGGGATACTGAAGGTCTTTGAAACTTGCAACCACAGCGCCACATCCGAGTTCATGTCAACCACACGGATGCGGTCCAGAGGGCTATGCCCAGCAGGGGCTTGAAACGTGATCTTCAGAGGCTTGCCAAGATCGCAGTTCTACAAGAAAGCAAGCAAACACGCGAGCAGTTAGTCCTCCTGTACTTCACATAAAACTCAGCCGATAGCCATCCGCATAC
The DNA here is from genome assembly GCA_001314375.1 of Phytophthora podocarpi. Classification (NCBI taxonomy): domain Eukaryota; phylum Oomycota; class Peronosporomycetes; order Peronosporales; family Peronosporaceae; genus Phytophthora; species Phytophthora podocarpi. Next base: position 18,152 of record LGSN01000268.1, on the reverse strand, counting down.
CGATTTGCACTTGACACTGTAGCTGGACTTCTCAGCCTGACGGCGAAAGTACGTCCAAGCAGCACAGACATTTTGCTCGTGCTGTAGCTGCTCCGTGTGTTGTAACAGACTTTTCGCACGCGCCACCTTAGGGATGTTGAAGTCTTCAGGACCATATCCGTACGGGTTGAACTCGACGCGAGCTCCGCGGCGAATGAGCTCCGCAGCCACATCGTCAGCTCCGCTGGCGCTGAATAAACACAAACAACCAAATCAATGGATGGTTAGTCTTGCGCATACGAATATTCAGGCAAAACGCAAAGAGTTCTCGAGGGTCTTAGAACGTACCAAGCGTAATGCAGACAACTCCAGCCTAGCTGGTCCTTGTGGTTCATATCACAGCCAGCGTCTAGCAAAATAATCACGATGTGCAGACGAGCATCGGTGTCGCACTTAGATGCTAGCATGACGAGGTTGCGCTGGCGGCTGTCCAGGTACTGCACCTGCACTCCACGTTCAATCGCGACCTTCACCCCCTCCACCGATCCAGTTCGGATAGCGTGCAGCAGCGTCTGAAGCAACGCCGCCTTCATAAGGCGCGTAATCTGCGTGTTGGACTGCATGGCTCGCACACGCCAACTCTTGGACGCCAACGGGACAAATGGACGTCGCGAAACAGAACTCGACTCGGCACTTCTCGCAGTAGCAGGACGTGCCAACGACGTTTGCTCCTTCTTCTGCTGTTGTAGCTGCTTCTCCTCTTCTTTCCACGAGTCGTCACTGGGCGTTTCCAGCTCCGGTTCGTCTTGAGTCTTGGTACCCGCGGGCTTCTCCTCCTTCAGATCAACTACTGCAGCCTCGACAACCTCCTTCTTCTCCTCTTCACCTGCCGCCTTTTCCTTCAAGCTTTCCGTCTCCTCGCTCTCCTTTCCACCAGCTCCTTCCGGCTCGACCTCAGCTTCTACGAGGTCTTCGCTCTCGACGGAGTCACAGTCCTTCTCGTCTCCGCTCGCTGCGTCCTTTGTGTTCTCTTCTTCCTGCTCAATGGCAGAGTCGTACGCGGTAGTCGACGACACGTCGCTCACACTTCGACAGTTCTCCAGACTGGGCTCAGCAGGTTTGTTACTCGCGACTGGCATGGTCGCCTTCGATTGAGGGGACGGCATCGGCACGACAGAGGCTTTTCACCCACGAAAACTGGTCTTACCAGGCACGGAAAGAGTCAAGTGGCCAATGAACTTGTGGGCCACCTGGTGCGTCGCACAGAAGACCCGAGACTGCACGCGGGTGAACGGCAGCGATGCGGGTGCAAAATTTTGCACGGTTTCCTAGGCAAGGAGTCAGAGCACTTGACCCTAGTGAGGCCAGATGGCAGGCAAAACCTGGCAAGAAGAATTGATACTGCCATTTACATAGGAAATGTATTGAAAGGGAAGCTTAGGATAAAACATAGATTCGTAAGATGCGGCTCCGAGATGGGGCACACATTGAGCGGGCTGCCCGGGCAGCCGATAAACATGATCCGTGACGACTTCAAGCAGGAACTGATGGCGGCAGCGTCTGTGAGCGTCGGTGGCTGCTTGCATGAAATGCCTCCATAGAGGTCCCCACGTTTCATATTCTCGTGGGAGGTCTCTACAAGGAGAAACGCCCTGGCGACGATAACGTTACGTGGCAGCAGCTGCAATGTCACGCCTAGACTCAAGGCTATTCGTGGAGCGGTGACGCCGTAGACGTCCGTGGTGCAACAAATAACTAAATGCGATCGCTGCAATAATAGGAATGCGCAGCCCATTGCGAGCGAAGCGGATCCGCAGGATCAGACAGTGAAGGTGGTGCTGGCAGCATGGTATTGGCCTGCGGGCTACAATTAGCACCGGAGAGCCTGTGCCCAGGCAGATCTTCACCACTTACTTTGTACTACATGTAGTACTTTGCAATTTGCTTGGTCCCACGTGGAGAGTTTGCGCGTCTCGGTAGCGAAGCCATGTACCTCGACGATGACTGCTTCCACTCGAGTATCGCGTGCCGACCCGACAGTCTCGAGCCAAAACTCGTGGTGAAGCTAGTGAATGTGAAGCCCAGTCCGCGCATACGCGACCCCACTCAGTACGTGCTGCAGTGCTCGCTTGCGAATACGGATCTTGAGTGGTCTGTTGAGCACCGGTACGCCGAGTTTCGGGAACTACAGAAGGTGCTGCGCTCGTTCTTCTTGCGTCGTGGGGGTGGTGCTCGCCCGCAGTGCTTCGGCTGCGCGTGGTTCGCTCAGACGCTGCGCAGCTACTGGTTCCCGAGACGCCATCTTCTGCACTCGCGGTCGCCCAACGTGATCAACCAGCGTCGCTTCGTACTTCATCAGTTCGTGCAGATATTGACATCGCACACCTTTTCAGCGGTGCCCAAGTGTACTTCATGCGCCAACTCCATTTTTCCGATAGTGCGCGATTTCTTCTTGCGGGGGGCCACCCTTCCTGGCAACCTCAGTTTGAAGACACTCGAACGGACGCTGCAAGCCGAAAACTTTTCGCCCGTCTCGGACCCGAGCAAGAGCAAGATCGAATTCCGTAAAGCACGCTCCGTGTGGAAGATATTGCAGATGGAGAAACCCGTGTACTCCAAGCTCAGTGAGTACCAGCAGCAGCATCAGAAACGACGACAGCCTGCCAGCCCGCCGTTGCCATTAGAAGACGGCTGGCGGGTCGCTCTCGAAGCTTCCAACATCGAGGTCTAGACTACACACAATAACTTATTTATTAGCAGCAATATATTTACATCAATTTATCCTCACCACTCCACTGCAAGATGCATGTAGCCATGTGCAACGTTGCAGCGTCAATCAATTGTCGAGGCGATACCGGTTCGCGTTATGCTAAATACCGGTTCAAGAATGCTTTTCATGGCTCGCCATTCATCGCAAAGCTAATGGCGTCGATACAGAAGCAGGAGTTCCTGGGCGCCGTGACGCTCGTTACGTTCTCATCAGATGGGTCTATACTCTACGTAGGCGTGGGACCATCGCTCTCTCTTTATGCAACCGCTACGGGAGAGCTGCTGAGCGAACACACTGTCTTGACGCGAGGCATTCTGCACGGCTGCGACATCGTCGGACTTCCTGGCGCTGGCGCTGGCGCTACAACGGACTCATTTGCTGGCGCTTTCTTCGGTCAAAAGCGTGTGTCGTGTTTTCAGAACTTGCCGCAGACTCGTGAGGCTGCTCAGGGGCTTGAGGAGCTCACGACGCTGGGCAAACCGAAAGTGTTTTGCGACTGGGTGTTCGACGTGCAGCTGCTGACGGATGACTTTGCGTCGGAGGAGAACAAGAAGCTGCTGGCTGCAGTTGGACTTGCTCACAATTTAGTGCAATTATGGGATCCTGAGAGCAGCAATATTTTACGCAGCGTGCAGTGTGCCGAGCGCTGCATTTTGTACGCGTTGGCGTTTCACGGACGATCGCTGGACGAGCTTGTGGTCGCTTCGGGAACGGTATTTCAGCAGATTTTGCTGTGGAATCCGATGGAGAATGGAAGGGAAGAGGCGAGCGCTGCTGTCGACCCGGCGCAACGGCTGCATGCTCACGATGGCGTCCTCTTCAAGTTGGCGTGGTCGTCAGATGCGCGCTCGTTGGTCTCCGTCTCGGACGATCGCACAGTGCAGCTGTGGTCAAACAATGGGAAAACTACGGTTGAGCAACTGCAGTTGCTGAGAACGTCGAACCGTGCTGGACTACTTGCGAATGCGTACTCTCCAGTGTTCCGAGCCTGGGGTCACTCGGCGCGCATTTGGGATGTTTCTTTCTGGGAGCGCGGTGTGGTAACGGCGAGCGAAGATGGTCTATCCAAGCTCTGGGATCTTAACGGCGACTGTGTAGCCACGTTGCAAGGACACATGGGCAGACATGTATGGCGTGCAGCCGTCCACCCGTCGCAAAAGATGATTGCCACGGGAGGAGGTGATGGCGCTGTCAAACTCTGGGATATTACACACCAGCTCATGTCTTCTTCCAACGCATTGGGGGCAAGTAACTTGTGTAAAACTATTCGTGTTCCTATTTCGACAACGTGTACTGCATCGAAAAAGAAGAAGAGTGGCCCATCGTCTCACAGTGTGCGTAACATCGTGCTCAGCACTCTGGACAGCGGCAAGACGGCATTTGTAGCTTCCGAGCACGGCGAGATTTTCCGTCTGGACCTGCCATCATTCGCAGCAGAACTCTTTTTCGCTATCCCTCCTTTTGACGGTGCTGCCGTTCAAAGCCGAACTGGTGGACTGTCGACGTTCGCAATTGATTTTTCTGGGCACTTCTTGCTGCTTGGTGATGTAACGGGTCGCGTGTGTGTTGTTGAAGCATCTACGGGCATTCTGTTGTACTCATGGACTACCCAGACCAACGTTCGGGTTATGAAGATTTGGTGGGATCAGGAAGACTCGCTATTCATTAGTAGTGCTAACGGCGTCCTCACTGAGTGGAAACCTGCCATTGTAGAGGCAGGCGACACCCTGACACCACCGTCCATCGCAATGGATCTTATGGCAACGTTCAAGATCCCTGCCAAAAGCTCAATGTCATCAATCCTGGTGGTAGACCGATTGGCTAAGACCAGGAATATCATGGGAGGTGACGGGCATGGTAACGTGTACGTCTTTCACCGCCCCCTTGTTCGGAAGGGCAGCGACAATGAATTCGATGTGGCGCGACCCCCTGCTCTCGTGCTTAAAGGTGCCCACGGGCGTGAACTGGTGGCATCACTTCTACTCGACGATGCTCAAAACCGCCACATCACCATGCTGTCGGGAGGCCATGACGGGTACATTTGCTCGTATGCACTAGAAGAAGATGCAAGTGGAGCACTGACAGCTGCACAGTTAGGCCGTGAATCCATCCGAGGTATCTCCACAGTCAAGCAGCTTTGGTGGAGCCAACCTTTATCTTCCAGCGGCACGACAAAGAATGACCTCATGGTTTTTGGCTTCCACGCGTCACAAGCTATTCTGTACAACTTGTCTGCGCAATATCGTGTCTTCAACGTGGCATGCGGTGGTTGGCGTCGCCCCCATGCGCTTTGCATCCGTGGGGATGAGACAGAGTCGGCCTTACCCTCTCATACATTTGTGTTCACGCCCCCGGCAACACAAAAGCAACAGGTTGATATTAAAGTGCACTCTACTCTTCTGCCTGAGCACGGTGCTTCCAGGACTTCTCCATTTTTCTCTAGATGCTCTCTGCACGACCATCATCACTGGCGCATGACGACTTGCGTGGCTTTCCTCGGAAGTGAGCGGTTGGTTACTGCAGCAGAGGACAACAGCCTTATGCTGCATCGTCGTCGCGCTCAATATGGTCAAGAGAAGTGCAGAAGCTTACGTTGGGGCAGCGTGGCTACCGGAATTGCCCATACAACTACTGTCCGGGCACTCACAACGTTCCGGCGCAAAACTCCTGATGGCGTCGAGGAACACATCGTGCTCTCAGGCGGCGGAAAGCAGCGCCTAAACGTGTGGCTAGTTCCTGGAGAAAGTGACCAACTCCGTCATGTCTGCGGCCAGGAACGTGCCGAGACAGCTCAGGACCACCGTATCCTCGGGCTTGCTACGTTTGCGATCCCCTATGTCTCAGACAATTATCGGCTTGTGACGGCTTGCAACTCTGAGGGCTCCATTCAATTGCTGCTGCTGGACGTGAACCGCGGCAAACTTTTCGAGCTTGGTGACTGCCGTTCTGCCTCAAGAAAACCGATTTTGTCCTGCGTTGGTTTTCAGGAAGGTGATGACGACGCAGTAGTTGCTGGGTTAGCCGTTGGCTCTACTGATGGCTTGGTGACGCTGTGGGAACTAAGCGCGCTGCTGAAGGAGATTGCTTCGCTTGTTCGATCCAATGAAGATGTGGGGCAGTTCAGGGAAAAGTTACAGGGGCTGATAAGTGAGTTGCAACCAAGTGGCAACTACTTGGCGCACGATATGGGCATAAACTGCATCAATCTTGTCTCCTGTGCCAAGAGCACAGAAGAGGGGAGCCTTGACGTGACATTTATCAGCGGCGGAGACGACCAGAACTTGTATCTGCGTGAACTCCTCTTCCCATCATGCCAAATGCTGTCCGACAATCGGACAGTGAATGCTAGCGGTTCAGCTATCAAAACTGTTGCATGTGTGAATGCCCAAATCGCTTTTGCCGCTGGCTACGACCAACGAGTGAGCAAATGGAATATTTATCGCAACGAGAACGACACCAAGCTGGAGTGGCGAGGTGTTGTATTCTCAGAATGCGCTGATATTGCTGATCTTGCAATACGGCAAACCTCGGCTGGAACGGCTGACGAAGTTGTGGTCGTTGGTCAAGGCCTGCAGATGATGCAGTTCCAGCGCGACTAGAAAGATACTTCAAGTACTAACTTACCCGTTGAAACAATGCTACCGGTAGTACTAGGTACAACAAAAAGCGAGGGCCATGAGCGAGTGAATAGAATTGCATGCATTTTTCTGGGGTTTTGTTCTTAAGATATATCCACATCGCCAGCTTTAGAAGAATGGACCACACGCAGCAGGAAATACTTCTTGTCGTGCTTGGAGTAGTGGTGGTCTGTGGCTGTTCAGCTTTCCTCCTCACCGACTCATCTTGCCATCACTTCCCTGAAGAAGACGTCTGGATATCTGAAGCTGCAAAGAAACACCGCAGCTCCCGGAATGAGTGCGAGGAGTTCGCAGCCCACTACAGCAACGACGAAAAAAATCTTCAACCAAAATCCAGTTCCCCCGCACGCCGACAGCACGTACGGCCTATTGACCGAAGGTGTTCTCGCCGCTGTAGGTGATGTAGAGGAAACCATCCACGTCTTTCTGTTCTTCGTAAATGTTCGACATCAAAGCAGCTAAATGAAACAAAACACGTCATTTTTAAAGTAAGTACTTCGAAGAGACAAGCAACACACGATAAGACTCCAGTATCAAAGTCCGTACCGGTGGGTGGGAGCACGTTGTTGATGAAGATGAAGATTGCCTTTTCGGGGCTCAATTTGATGCGCTTTCGGATCACGTACACAAACTGGCCGACTGTCAGATCAGCCGGCACCAGGTACTTCTTCTTGTCAATGTCCGGGATGTCGCTGCGGTCCGCCTTCTCACAAATCACCTGCAACATGGCAAACACAAATGTGAGTTAGCTAATTACACACTAAAGTCAATGAGCCACTGGACACGGAGGTCACGCACCGGAATTCGGTCGGGGTATTTGGATCGGATGCGCTGGGCTTCGGCCTGGCGCTTCTCTGAAAAAAAAGCCCGGCACCGTCAAACGTCGTTAGCGCTTCCCGCCGCCTAAAGCGGAGACTTTGGAGACCTAAATGCCACGTACCAAATGGGTGTTCCTTCTTGAACGAGCTCATGTTGCAACGAAAAAGACTGGCGGCGTGCTCGTCTCTTGCTAAGTGTGTCTCCGAAGTAGTTACGTCTGTATCAAGGGAAACAGCAACACGACAACGCCCACAGTCAGTCTCTTTCCCGCTCTGGTCATGGTGCCTCGCTACGAAGGGTCGCTCCACATTATTAGCACTGAACTCGCACACTACACCCCGAATAGACACTAAATCCACACGGGAATGCAGTGCTGATTCGGAGTGGGGTTGACCCAGCTCAACTCGCGCTCTTTCGTCCCATACAGCGACTTGAGAGACGCGAGTTGCTGCTGCACAACCGCCACACGCATGCACGCATATGCATGTAGGGCAGAGCTGAGGTGGCGCAGCGTGGCGAGAGCTGACGCCGCCGCCAGCATAGCCTCGATCTGGTTACTTGCCTTCGACGTTTCTTCTCGACTTCCCCACTTTCTTTGTGTGGGGGGAGACCAAAGGCGGAACAAAAAGCCACCTCGACACACAACCCTAGGCGGAAAAGAAGATAATCCACTGAATATTAGCCCGTAATTCTTCTTTCTGTGCCTCATGGAGTTTGGTATGCTGAGGTTTGTAAGGATAAGGTCTTCGAGAACGATACGTAATTCGTCGTTGACGGCAGTAAAGCGAGGACGAGAGACCATCATTCTGGTTGAACCATGAATCTCGGAAATCAGTGCGGAATATGCGATGCAGGCAGGCATTGTTCATGGCGCCGCACGGAGAGGTAGAATGGCAAAGATTCATCACGCCGCTGCTTTCTGGCGGCGACCCCAACGCGTCGCTACAGCAGCGTTTTCTCTTTCACCTCGCACTGCTACATGAATAGATAGGGTTGACCGATTTCGTCTGGACAGGCCCAGCCATGGCACTGCTAAATAGGAAGGTTGTCTGTAGCAGATGCATACGGCGACGACGGTGAGTATGCTAAGCCTCGCTTATCGCTGGCAAGTGTTCACACTCCTCGTGGAAGGCATGCTCAGCGCGGGATCTGTCCGGCATTTCGCATACGGCGGCGCCTCCTGCGTAACGTTAGGATGTTAGGACGGATTGGCACGTCGCCAAAATGCTGCATTATTATCGGTACGGTTTAGTATTTTTTTTAGCATGCACCGTCGACTTCATCGTTACCAAAACGCGCAGGCAATTTGAGCCGCATCAAGTTTCAGTTTTTGATTTGCGCACATTTAGCGATTGCACGCAAATTTTGCCGCAACGTCGCTGGCAACAATTGGTTGTCTAAGGCGGCCACGATTGCTGTGTCTGCCACACCAGGTTTTAAGTCACTTCGTTACTGGTTTTGATTGGATGAAATTTTAAGCGAAATCTCAAGCAGATGATGGCCAATCACAAGCCTCCAACTGGTCGCAAAATCTCAAGGCGCATTTCGACCAATCGCCTGCATCTGGAGGCCAACCCAACGGTCCGTTTCCCCCCATTTCTTTCTCTTTCTCTCGCACACACAACCCAAAGAACGCCCGGAAAGCGCGAGCCGCTTCCTTCTTCCTGTCTTGTGTAGGTAGCAGACTCTAGGACGTAGTCAGCGCCAGCTGCAAACGCTCCGCCCCCCCCCTCCCTCCACTCTGCTCGCTTTCCCCCCGCTGCGGCGGCTGGTCGAAGTGGACGGATCCTCGATCTTTCTTCGGATTCTAGAGTTGCGGAAGGAGGGAACGTGGAGCCATAGTCCATAGTTTGGTAATGTTTTCTGACTCGATCGACTGTGTCGTGCTGCAGATTGAGCGCCTTCGTCCGCCGCTTTATCCCAAGAATCGTCCAAGATGAACCCGGAATAGTGCGTGCAGGACCAAGTTGTAGATGATTTATCGGTGCCGAATGAAGACAAGATCTGACTGACCACTGTCTATTGCGTGCAGTGACTACCTGTTCAAGCTGCTGCTGATCGGTGACTCGGGTGTCGGCAAGTCGTGTCTGCTGCTTCGTTTCGCTGACGACACGTATACTGAGAGCTACATCTCGACCATTGGTGTGGACTTTGTGAGTGACAGACAACACACACTCTGCTCTAGCCGGCCGACTGGCACCTCTGAGGCCCATTGAGGGTGAGTTTTAATCAGGATTTCTGACGTGGTCATATTTGTGCGTGTGTCCAGAAAATCCGCACCATCGAGCTGGACGGCAAGACGATCAAGCTCCAGATTGTACGTCACCTAGTTAATGTTTCGTCATCTTGTGGTCTGGAGTATGGCCTGAGCACGAGCACTCATCTAACTTTGTGTGCCTCTGTAGTGGGACACGGCCGGCCAGGAGCGTTTCCGCACGATCACTAGCAGCTACTACCGTGGTGCCCACGGCATTATCGTGGTGTACGACGTGACGGACCAGGAGTCATTCAACAACGTCAAGCAGTGGCTGCACGAGATTGATAGGTGCGTCAGATCAGGTTTATGTATCGGGAAAACCTCCAAAAGAAGCTGACATATGTGTCGCTGTTTTGCAGATACGCCTGCGAGAACGTGAACAAGTTGTTGGTGGGTAACAAGAGCGATCTGACGGCCAAGCGTGTGGTGAGCACGGACGCCGCCAAGGAGTTTGCCGAGAGCCTGGGCATTGAGTTCCTCGAGACCAGTGCGAAGAACGCTGCCAACGTTGAAAAGGCCTTCATGATGATGGCCGCCCAGATCAAGAAGCGTATGGCCAACGCCCCCGTGGCCCCCAAGGCTGGCGTCAAGCTGACGCCCGGCCAGCAGGTTCCGTCCAACGGCGGGTCGAAGTGCTGCTAAGCACTGTCGTTGAGTCCTGTTTACCTCGCGTCGCGCGCTAGTTGATTTGTCTGCAGTTTATCTTCGGGGTCTTGTGCTGCGAGGCACGAGAGGCGCGGCACTCAAGAGGTCCAGAACAGGATAAAAAACAATAAGGCTGATGTGCGACGCGGGTGAAAGGCTGTTCGAGGATTCGGTGGCGTTTGGAAAGGAGTATCAGATTGCGCTTTTTCAGGTCGGCTCTGCGCTCTTCTCTTAGGTCTCGCTTTCTCGGTTTTGGCTGAAAGGAGCGACAACGAATGCTACTCTGGTTAGTTGTGACCCTATACATGGTATATTCTTTCTCTTTTTACAAGCGGGTGTTTGTTTGCGCTGCGTTCTTCGTTATCACGGAACTACGAGAACACTGTTTCCTCTGAGGCAGAACGCTAATTACGGGCGTGCGTTGTTGAGTTGCTCACTTTGTTGATGGAGCTGCTCGTGAAAATGTGGCACGGAGCGAGCCTGCGGCATGGGAATCCTTGTACACGAGGAAATCGAACTTGGACTGCCGCTTCTTACGCTTAAAAGACTGCAAGATCCATTCTGCGTCAAGCCAAAAGTGTGATTGAGATGACAGCTAGATCACCGGACATCGACAACGTAGGAACATACCTGGACTCACGAACTTGACTTTGCCAGAGCTCTGTGCCACGCAAGAGGTGCTCGTTAAGTCAACAGCAAGCTTTGATTCGAGCAACCCAGAATTCACTTCTTACCTTTATCTGGAGCATTTTATCCGCCTTAGACCCGTTCAAGTTGGAACCGACCATGTGAGTGATGCGTGTGGCAGTCAGCGCCGAGCTGCGAAATCAGTGCACAATACATTTTATTAATACATGTCACCTGACGCGTTGGAAGATCCTGATTTGACCGAACAATGCGCGTACGCAACGTTGCCACCATGCTCCTGCACCAACTTCGCTAAGTAGTACCTACAAAACACAATCAAGGAAGCCTTAGCACCATACCGCATGTTTATCTCCTCACGTGACGTACGAAGATACTTTGCCCGTGCGGCCATTGAACACAATCCGGCATCCCTGTCGACGAACGATCGAAAAGCTGTCAAATCGGAGCGTTGCGAAGGCATCACCCAGCAAAAACATACCTTGAAAATATCGGACTCTGCTATGAACTCCTTCACTTTCTCTTTGCCTATTGCAATGCATGCCAAACACCACGAGCGGAGCATGTGAACACTGATGTTGCAGTTTGCCTTTACAAACACCAGTACGCTGTGCGCTCACCACGTTTGCTGCTGCCAGACTGTGCACACTTCTCCAGGAAAAAATGCTCCCTCTTTTTCTCTGCCCAGCGTCTCCTCGTGTCCTCCTCTTCCTCCCGCTGTCGGTCGCTCTTCACGCGCCGCTCGTTGCGCGACGTTGGCCCGCTGGGCCCATTCACAGCGAACATTGCACTCGGCCAATTTGAGTTTGGTCAAACAAGTTGCTGGACTATAATTGTAATTGACAAACAAAACGTTTACCCAAATTTATGTGAAAATAGTCCCATTTGCATCAGGTATCCGTCACACGCACAGAAACAACGAAGATGGAGTTTGCAGGAGGCATGCACGGCCCGGCGGCGGGCGGGCAATTTGCTGCGCAGTACGGACAGCCTCACCCCCAACAGCATCAACAGCCACGCCAGGCACCCGTGACCAGCATCGACACGGAGCACAACGACTTGATCTACGACATCCAGCTGGACTACTACGGTAAGCGCCTGGTCACGTGTTCGTCCGACAGGACGTTCCGTGTGTACGACGTGTGCAAGGCCATCATGGCGGGCGGGGACAGTGACGAGCATACGACAGCGAAGGATGGTCGGGAGCCTCAGCAGGAGCAGCAACTTCACAGTCTACAGCATGTGGTGCCTCTAGCCGACGACTCGGCAGCCCCCATCCACCGTGTGGCTTGGGCGCACCCGAAGTTCGGTGCGGTGCTGGCTCTGGCTGCTCAAGATGGCAAGGTGTACATCTATCGGGAGGAGCTGGTGCAGCAGGGCGCTGGGGGAGTTGGCAACGTGACGGAATGGCGTCTGAAACACGTGCACGAGTTCCACTCGCTGGCAGTGCTGAGTGTAGCCTGGGCGCCGTACGAGTACGGGCTGTGTCTAGCTAGTGCATCGGCTGACGGACAGGTGTCGTTCCTTACCCGTATGCGTGAAGGGTGGGTTATCTCGTCAAGTTTTCGCAACTCGGAGGAAGGCATGGGCTGCACGGCGGTGAGCTGGGCACCCTACAACTCGTTGGGCTCGCAGGGGGCTCAAGGGCCTATCCAGCGCGTGATCACTGGATCATGCAATCAAGCGGTTATTATCTGGCAGCTTGTTACTATCCCTCAAGAAGGTGGCAACCCTGGCAACAGCTACTGGGAAGTTGAGAATACCCCCTTGTATGGACACGACGACTGGGTTCGCGATGTGGCTTGGGCGCCGAATGTAGGTATTCCAGCGAACGTGGTCGCGTCCGGATCGGATGATCATACGGTGCGTGTTTGGACTCAAGATGAGGCCGATGGTGAGTGGGCATCCCACGTGATGCATACGTTTCGTGCGCCCGTGTACCGGATAAGCTGGTCGCTCACGGGCTCAGTGCTTAGCGTCGCTGCTGGTGATGATGAGGTTACCTTCTGGAAGCAGCAGAACAATCATGAATGGACGCAGATTTCTTCTGTAACTGATCAAGGTGCAGCTACAATCACAAGCAACTAGATGTTAGCACTACCGGTACTTGACAAGCAGATGACTTCCGCACCACGGCTTTGAGTTGGCGGTCTCTGCTTCGTTACCAAATGCTAGGAACTCTACTGTGCAGGTGTTCATTTGCCATCGCCTTCCCGTTTATTTATGCCTGTATCATTGTCATAGGAAGATTCTACATGTATTACGACGAATGGTAAACGCGCATGGCGTAGGATGCGACGTCTAGCAGCTGAAAGTGCTCACTGGCGCCATCGACAAGCCTCTTATCAGCCTCAGCAATGCGCAGACAGATCTTGGCCTTCTGCAAGTCATTAAGCTTCTCTAGTGCGAGCACGTCGTCATTCAGCTGCCGCAAAATCGTTAGCACCGGATATCCAGCCAGCAGGATGCTTCCGATGTCCGTCTTCATCTTCTCAAAGCTGTTCGAAGCCAACGAAACCCAAAATTGCTGCAGCAGCTCAGGTGGAGCAAGGCCAGCCACAGCAATGACATCGTCTTGAGACAATTCATTATCTCCGCAAAGCTGTTTGGCACTCTGCAGGTAGTTGATCGCTTTCCGCAAGTCACCGTTCGAGCACTCAAGCAGCGACTCCAGCACCAGATCCGATACATTCACCTGTTCTTCCAAGGCAATAAAGCGCACACGAGACGCCATCGAGACCTTCTCCAAGGGAGCAAAACGGAATTTGGCGCATCGCGAGGCCACGGGCTCGATAATGCGACTCACGTAGTTACAGATGAGGCAAAAGCGCGTGACCTTGGAGTAGTTCTCCATCATGCGACGTAGGGCTGACTGCGCGTCGCCCGTCATCGAGTCAGCCTCATCCAGTACGATGATCTTGAAGGGCGGCAGGCCACTGGCAGTGCTGATGGCGCCCTGGGCGAAGCTCTTTACCTTCTCGCGCACCACCTTAATGCCCCGGTCATCCGACGCGTTCAGCTCCAAGAAGCGGCCGTTCTTGCGGAAATCCGAGCCAAAGAGTTGGCGCCCCACAGCCACAATGGTAGACGTCTTGCCCGTGCCTGGAGGTCCGTAGAACAGCAAGTGAGGCAGTTGCCCATTCGCGATGGACGTCTTGAGCGTGGCCACCACGTGCTCCTGGTGGGAGATCTCGTCCACATTCTTGGGACGACTGGAGCGCAGCAACAGCATGATTAATGTATGCATAACAAGGGGACGATGCAAAGAAAGATGATATACTTACTACTTCTCCACCCAGGGCAGCACGGGCGCCGGGGCGTTCGTCGTGGACGTCGATGTGGTGCTGAACATGAGCAGTGATCCCGGCGCTTGTGGAGTGGTCCGCGCCAAGCGATAAAAGAGGGTTACGCAGTGGTTATAAATGGGTTACGCTCTAGGGTGTACACCTGAGAAAGGTCAACTTTGAAGTCATGGTCATGTCCTGCCAGTCACTTCTTGTCAGTTGTTCTCTTGCAAAGTTGTAGCACAGCACTTGTTCTTTTGCAAAGAGAAAAAGAAAAGATGGAGACAGAAGACATTTTCGTCTGGATGGGCGTGCACGCTGTATGCCGCGAATGGCCTCGCGTAGAAGCACTTCCGCATGCCGTGCATCTAATCCAAGCATACAGAGGAAATATATCGTTGGTCGCGCTGCCAAACGTACTGGAAGAAGGAAACACGCATCTATTTTATCGAGTGCTCCACGCCGTGGAGCAAAGCTCGAGTCTTGTTCACCACGAGAAACTCCGCCAATACCGCCTAGCGATGCGCTTGATCCCAGCCAAGACGACAATGGAAGAGGGTGCTTTGAAAGCAATGCGGGACCTGTATACGTGGTATCCTGGTTGTGTGGATTCGGAAACGATATCTGCTGTCTGCGAAATGGCGGATTTGTCGGTGCTCAAATGGCTGTACGCGCGCGAGAAGTGCATGCTGTTCAAGAAGTACGACTGGAGTGAGGAAACGCTGTTCTATTACGCCTCAGTAAAAGGTCGCGCGAATGTGGTTCGCTGGTTGGTGGAGCTTTTTCCTGATCATGTCCGCACAATTGCGTACGCGGTGCAGGGGGGACATCTCAATTTAATTAAATGGCTGATGAAGCAAGCGCAATGGGATAAGCTGGTCGACGGTGCCTTCATCATTGCCGTCGCAGGGGGACACCTGGAGACTGCTCAATTCCTGCAGGAAAAACGCACGTCCAACTACATGGCCATATCCCAGCGTGCAGCTTCTGAAGAAGATCTTGCGATGATGAGGTGGCTCGACAAGTGTACTAGCTTCCGTTTCGAATATACATCTGTGGATGCAGCATCATCTAATGGCCACCTCGAAATGGTACGATGGCTTCACGTCAAATACTCCAAACATTTCTCATCCCAAACGATGAACTGCGCAGCAGCAAATGGTCATTTGGAGGTCGTGGAATTTTTACATACCAACCGCCAAGAAGGATGCACGACTGCAGCAATGGATCAAGCAGCAGCAAATGGCCATCTCGAGATTCTACAATGGTTACATGAAAATCGGTCTGAAGGATGCACGGTCGACGCTATGGATTCAGCTGCCTCAGCTTGCCACCTGGCTATTTTGAAGTGGTTGCACGAAAATTGCAACGAAGGCTGTACGCTTCCTTCATATGTGATGGGAAACGCGGTAAGAGGAAAGCACTTTGGAATCGCAAAATGGCTCTATGAGCACCTAAAACAAGATTATACTAAAGATTTCGCCGAAAATCTAGCGGAGGTTGGCAACCTGGAAATGCTCATGTGGTTGCACTCCAACGGCAAGGGGAAATGGACGAAGAACGTCATGAACGAAGCAGCAAGTAATGGCCACCTAAATATGTGCATGAAAATCGTCGAGAAGGCTGCACCAAGCAAGCCATGAACGATGCCGCCGGGAACAACCACATGGAGGTGGTCAAGTGGTTGCATGCTTACAGACGTGAAGGGTGTTCGGTCTTGGCGATGGCTAACGCAGCCACAGGTGGGCATCTGGACATGCTGAAGTGGCTACACGCACATCGAAAAGAGGGCTGCGCACTTGCCGCAATGTCTGGAGCGGCCCGAAATGGCCATATTCGAGTGATGGAATTTCTGGCTGCGAACTTCTCAATGAAATGGCCTACCACGGCAATGAAACACGCGGTGGAGCACCGCCAAATTGCTTCCGTAAAATGGCTGCACTCAAGATGATGCCTTCATGCTGCCCGTTATGACAACATTGGTGTGCTCGAATATATTCGTACCAACGCCAAGGATTGCATCACGTCGAGGGTCTACTTTACGGGGTACGGCAACCGTCACCCCAAGGTGGTAAAATGGTACGAGGACCACTACGGCAACCCTCGCAAGCGCAAACACCAGTCGTTCGTTCGTTCCTCCCAAAAGGCAGGTTGAAGTGACGCTTCTAATTAATTGCAATAATCGTACTTAAGTCTTCATCCTCAGTACGTCCCGACCAGGTGCCACCGCCACGTAGCAAATCGTAGTCTGACGAACCAGGCTTAGACGTAGACACTAGCCTTACTTCCGCGTGTATCGACCGACCATGAGCGTCTCTCGTGTGAGCTTCGGTCTGCTGCTGTGCGTGGCGACGCTTCTCGCCGCGCTGCAGTCTTCTCCCACAAGCGCCAAGCTCATGGACCACGTCTCCTTCGAGAAACCCTTCGACAATATCAACGGCGAAGGTCTGCGCCAGATCGGAGACAACTTCGTGTACGGCGGAGACACGGCCGTGAACCGCCACTTCGCACGTCTGACGCCTGACCGTCAGAGCAAGCGCGGTCACATCTGGGGCAAACAAAAGCTGTCGGCCAAGGAGTTCGCCGCCGTGTTCACGTTCCGCATCAGCGGCCAAGCCAAAGCCTGGTTCGGCGACGGCCTGGCGCTTTGGCTCACTACCAGCCAGTATGTGCAGGGCGATAACCACGGCTTCATTGGAGACTTCAAGGGTATCGGTGTCGTGTTCGATACCTTCATCAACCAGGAGCACAGCGGCGGCCACAAGGACGTGACGTTCTTCGAAAACGACGGCACGAAGACGCTGGACCAGCTCAACGACATGGACAAGATGGGCTGCATGGCCCCCGGTATTCGCTACCACGAGAAGAACGCAGCCTTCAGCCCGTCACTCAACATGTCCCGTGCTAAGCTCACGTACACGCAGGTGAATCAGCAGTTTACGATCCTGATCGACGCTGATGCCTCGGGCAACTGGGTCAAATGCTACAGCCAGCGTCTTAACATTGGCGACGACTGGATGAACGACGCGTACGTAGGCATCTCGGCTTCGACTGGTGGTTTGGCTGACAACCACGACGTCATTGCTTTTAACGTTTACGAGTAAGTCCTGTCTACCGTCTCGTTTTGCATGGAGATATCTATGTTTACTGGAACTAATGAGACTGACCACTTGTTGTTCCTGCTATCAGTGACGTGATTGACTCGCTCGTTGCCCAGGAAGATGAGAAGCAGCGCAATGCTGTGGACAAGGACCTCGAAGCCACGTTGAGCAAGGGCAACAACGACGACAAGATGAAACTGGTCAAGCGGAAGTACACTCAGTTGCTCGAGGATTTTGAGTACCAGTTCACCGCGCTAAAGGAGTCCACGGAGAACACGATCCAGAAGCTAAAGGAACAGGGTGCTGAGGACGAGAAGCGGATTGCTGAGCTTGAGGCTTGGGCAAACGGAAAGGTGGTCGAGCGTGTGCACAGCACAGTTAACGCGATCCGCGACCAAGTGGATACGCAGTTGGAAGAGACTGTAAAGGAAACGGCCGCCAAGTCCAGTAGCTGGAAGACGCCGTTTTTCATCATTTTGTTCATCCTTGCCGGCATTGTGGCTGCCGGATACAAGAAGTACCAGGATCTTCGCAAGACGCACTTCCTGTAGGCCGTTACGTGCGTCACAAGATTTATCCCTGCTCACTTGCACCGATGATAGACGCCGTCTGTCAGTCACATTAGAGACGGCAATGTGCAGACATAGCTAAGAGTTGGGATCGTCTAGGGCCAAATGGTAGCTCGTATTCGTGTTTTCTGTGCCTTGTCGTCTTGTCTTGCGTAGATATCCATCCTGAGCATATATCGTCGTTTATCCAACGACGTGTTTGAACACATGTGATGTGAAAACTTGGCAGTGGCAGTAGCTTATCGACAGCGCTGACATTGAGAGGTGGAGTATGGTACATCTATTGTACCGTCGACAACGAATGAATTTGCATATCGCGACGTTAATTAATGCATCAGCTGACAACAATGATGCATCTTGCTTAGCGCCTAAATGATGCAAAAATTTACTCATCCCATGTCTTTATCGAAGTGTTTCGTGTCTTTGAGACCGCGATTGCCGACAC
>LGSN01000267.1:0-39287 GCA_001314375.1 Phytophthora podocarpi | reverse complement strand
CTATTACATAGTATGACTTTTAGGAGGTAACTTCATGACAAATAAGCAAACAAAACACAGTTCTCAATTTCACCTAACTCCCAACCTGCTGTCCCCTGAGGGACGTCGAGGCCTCTCGCCGCACGCTGCATCTTTTCAATGCTGGTGGCCAGAAGACACCACCACCACCACCACCACCACCGGTCGCAAACGAAATATTTCCTTGGGAATTATTGACACTTACGAATAAGACGACATTTAAGCTTGATATGTGTATTGCTAATTATCTGACAATCCCCAAGGATTCCCGAAATAATTGGGACATTGTTGGGATTGAGAGTATGTCGGCTGTGATTGGCTGACGTTCGTGCTTTGATTGGGTAGTTAGCACTACTACCAAAATAGGGAATAGGCGTCATAAAAGTCAAGTTGGGAGATAGCTTACTTAACCTACAATAATACATGTACGGTACCAGTACGTTTTTTTTTTAATAATAATCGCTAATTAGTATTTTTTTTAAAACCATGTGATTACCTAACCATATTTTAAATAAACATGGCGTTTGGAGACAACATGGCTACACGTTTCAGTTACATTAGCGCAACATTTGGCCCATCATTCCGAATTTTGCCGAGCTTCTGTTTTTTCCCACACTGTGTCGTGCAGTCGAAGAACGAGGACGAGGAAAGCCTCGCTGGTCGACCGTCTTGGTGGCTACAGTGCAGCTCCAGCCAGCAGTTTGCAGCGTGTCCGTCCCGCGTACGGTGGAAGCGCTCCCTCAGCATTTTCCATTTGTGCTGCCATCCCCTCGGGAGCACCCTTTAAGCGTCACAAACTACCAGACAAGCGCGGGACTACCGCCACCACTATGATCGATGAAGACTCCATTTCCGTCGTGATCACGGCCTCCAAGGAGGTCGAGAGCGGCGAAGCGCTGGACAGTGACGAAGGCAGCGCCAAAAGCCACGCCAAGGGCCACAAATACACCATGTACACGGTCTTTGTGCGCAACGTCACAACGGGCGGCAAGTGCGTGGTCAGGAGACGATACTCAGACTTCTACAAGCTGCGCAAGGAGCTCATGGAGCTCGTGTCCTGGGGCCACTGCAGCTTCTGCGAGCAGTACCTGCAGCAGATCGCTAAGTACCCTTTCCCGCGTCGACGGCTGCTGCGATCGAGTCGAGCGGCAGTCGTGAAGGAGCGCATGGACAGCCTCGGCCTGTTCCTTAGGCACATGCTGCTGTGCATCATGGCACGCAGCTTCGAGGACTGTTCGCAGGCCTGCGAGAACATTGGGAACTGCATTTTGAAGTCATTTCTGCAGATGGAGCAGACGGAGAGTCTGTTCCCGACCATGGCGTCCAAGCAGCGCCCCATTGAAATTTTGCAGGCTATGGAGGAGAAGCGGCAGCAACAGATCAAGGCTGCGGGGCTCCGCTCAAAGAGCTTGGCGTACACGACGCTGTCGGACCAGAGCGACCAATCCAGGCTGTCGCGCAACCAGCGCCAGGTCGGTACTGACACTTGCCATCTCTGTCTGCAGAAGTGGACGCACTGTTATTGCAACAGCGACCAGGACAGCGTGTACCCTGTCAACGTCGCTGCAGCGAGTGATAGCTTCGAGAGCCCTGCGACCGAGCGTCCCAGCACCTCGATGGCCGACAGCGATGCCAGTCGATGCAGTCGCTGCGAGAACGACTGGAACCACTGTTACTGCTGTCAGCAAGTGTCTCCGACCGCCTCGTCGGTATGTACGGACCGCTGAGAAATCATAACAAGTAATACCAACAAATAATACCATTCCGCTCTTCAGCTCGCATGCTGCGAGTCGAAGCACCAAAGGACTGCCGAGTTAGTGATGTCCTCCACCCAATTATTGTTCAGCATTCAATTCCGTTACTGGTACTTCCAATTATTATGATCATCATTTAAATTCACGTCCAGTCTAATAATTGGACGTCCACTTCAAAATGAGTGGGCGCAAGAGCGCAGTACCGTGGCTTGACTGGGCAGAGTGGCAGGAGGTGCACGTGGGGCTATTCAGCAGCGACCCGTACGCGCAGCAACGCGTCGTCTCCCGCGTGGCATCCTGGCGCAGTCGCGTGCAACTCCCCGTGGCCATCAATGCCACGGCGCAGCTGGTGGAGCTCCAGCTCCATGAGTCCATGGCACAGCACCACAACCACGCAGTAGGCGTGAGCTCCCGCTCGCACATGGAGCTGTCGCTCTTATACGCCAACATCGTCGTGCGGTGTGTGAACGGCCTGGTAGATGGCTCACAGAAGGGCGCGTACGCCTTGGCCGTCAGCACGTTGGCGCAGCGCATCGGCATCCCGCTGTGGGTTGTGGACCTGCGCCACGAGTCAACACACAATCAACTGCCATCGCTGCCGGTGCTGCGCTTCGCTGCTCGTCATCTATTGGCGTGGCTCCAGGCTAACTATTGGCGGGCTCAGGAGGACTTGGTTCGAGGACAGGTGCATCATGTGGCGCAGTGGCTGTTCGAACAACTGCCGCACTTGAACAAACAGCCAAGTGGTGACGAGATACAAACTGTTGCTATGCAGGTGCAGGCAGCTTCGAAGCCGAGTTTGGATGTGGACAATCTGCGTAATATTGTGGTGCCGTTGCTGGTCGTTGGGGAGCAGTTTGGGGAGCATGTGGCGCCGACTGGGCTGCTATTCCTTGAAGCACCTCCGCTGCCGAAAGAGAAGGACGCTACGGAGATCTTTCAAAGAGAGTCGTTTATCATTCTGCTACTGCAACTTCAGCCGTCGTGGAGGGGCTTTAGTGCGTCGCTGTTAGCGAGGTTGTGTCAAAAGGTATTTGACGCTATATGCCCACCGAAGTCTCGTCGTCCAAGCGAAGACGACGAAGAACTGCCTGCACAAGATGAACAGACGGATAATGCCCTTGAGCAGAGTGAAGTGGCCATGGCGCTGCAGTGGATTAAGTTTATGGCGAGCAGCGAGTATCGCGAGAGGGTAAAGCTTCAGATTGGCCCCATTGAAGATCTGTGCCAATGCGGCGCTGAAATGCTAGCTCTTGCTGAGAAGTTCAAGCCTGAAGATGTAGCAGGAGATCGTGCGGAGCTGCTAAAATGTTTGCTGGCTGCGTTGAGATCTAGCAAAGCCGTCAGAAATCACTCAACGTTAGCCACAGAAGCGGCAATTGCCAAAAGTTTAGCATCCGAGTCAGCATCAGGTTGGACCCGACTCTCTGCGTGGGCGGAGAGCCCCCTTGGCCTTCGCCATTGCTACACAAGTTACCACAGCTTCAACCAGCCTCAAGTATGTGAGTTCTCGCTTGACGATGACAGTCTCATGCCAGACAGCACAACATTTGTTGCTCCTGACGAAGAGGAGGAGGAAGGTATCAACAAAACCAACGATGATAGAGAAAAGGTCATGGATGCGCTCATGGAGGACTTGGATGCAGCTTATGATGCTGGACTTCAGCATACCCTCGATTTGCAGGCCACGATCGCTCGTGACGGCCTCCGACAAGGCGGCAGCACGACGGTGTTGCCGAAACAAGAGCTTCAACGTATCCAAGAGGAGATTGAAATTTGGTAAGCCGGCATCAGCGGTGAAATTTACAACGTGCAATAGACTCCATAGCGCATTCGTGAGACCTTCACGTCCAAGCTTGCATCGCCTTTCAACTGCCCGTATTTGTCCTTCCAAACAACACAGAGGACTACGGTATCCTAGTACCTCGGCAAACCAAACGGCATGGTTAGGACACATGTTTCATCTTCCATTATTTGGTCTGGCCCAAGCTTAGAGGAGAGCTGGCTGCTTCCATGAGTCTACAAAATAAACTTGGAGAGGTCCGTCTTCTTAATGAGCTTGCCCACGCGCTCAAGCACGAATTCCTTCGTGATAGTGACAGTGGAACCGGGGGCCATCTCGGAACTGTCGAAGCTAATGTCCTCCACCACCTTCTCCACCACTGTGTGCAGTCGTCGGGCACCGATGTTCTCCACGGTCTGGTTAATTTCCGCAGCGACACGAGCAATCTCGCGAACAGCATCTTCAGTGAAGTTCAGGGTAACACCCTCCGTCTGGATAAGCTCCGTCTGCTGCTTAATGAGGTTCGCCACGGGCTCCGTCAGGATACGATGCAGGTCTTCCTCAGTCAGCCCCTTCAGCTCAACACGAATCGGCAGACGACCCTGCAGCTCAGCAAGCAGATCCGACGGTTTCGACGAGTGGAAAGCCCCAGAGCCAACGAACAGAATGTGGTCCGTGTTGACGTTGCCGTGCTTCGTGGAGATGACACTTCCTTCAATCAGGGGCAGCAGGTCGCGCTGCACGCCCTCGCTGCTCGGGTCTGAGGAGCGACGGAAGTCTCCGCTGGAGCAGATCTTGTCGATCTCATCGATGAACACGATGCCGTTCTCCTCAGTCTCCTGAATAGCCTCCCGCACGACATCCGACATGTCGATGGCGTTCTCCATCTCCATCTCCTCAAACACCCCGCGCGACTCGGCAATAGTCATACGCTTGCGTTCCGCCTTCTTCTCCCCGAAAGCCCTTCCAAACACTTCCATCGAGATCCCCTTTCCTTCGCCACCGACGAACGAGATGGGCTGGCCACTGGGATTCTTGGCAGCAGGGACGTCGAACTCAATAAGGCGGTCCTCCAGTTCCCCAGCATGCAGCAGCCGCTCGAACGTGGAGCGCGAGCGCTCCGTGACGTTGGCGCCCGTGAGTACATCCAGGATGCGGCTCTCGACCAGATGCTGCACCTGCTTGCGCAGTCGCTCCTTGCGGTGCTTCTTGACCATGTTGATGGCATTCTCCACCAGGTCGCGGATGATCTGGTCTACGTCGCGGCCGTGGAAGCCCACCTCCGTGAACTTGGTGGCCTCCACCTTGACGAACGGGGCCTCGGACAGCTTGGCCAGACGCCGGGCGATCTCCGTCTTGCCGCAGCCCGTGGGGCCGATCATCAAAATGTTCTTGGGACTCACCTCCTGGCGCAGCTCGTCCGAGATCTTCTGGCGACGCCAGCGGTTGCGCAGCGCGATAGCCACGGCGCGCTTGGCGTCGGCCTGGCCAACGATGTACTTGTTGAGCTGCTCCACGACCTCGCGGGGCTTCAGTTTGCGGCCGATGTCATCCTCGTCTTCCTCCTCCTCTGCAGCCTCCTCCATGACCTGCACGGGGACTGAAGTGTCCTCCTCCTCGGCCTTGGGAGCCGCAGTGGAGAACGAGCGGAGCGCCGACTGCCGCGACTGGAACAGTGCGCGTGTCTGGATCTCTGGAAAGGGGGTGGCACGGGGAGCGGCCTGCTGCGCGCGGCGGGCGAGGCTCTTGAACGCCTGCGAGTGCACTGCGCGACGCATCTTGACTGGGGTGCTTGCTTTTTGGCGAGTGCTGAGCTGTCGACCTTACCTTCTGTAGAGCGCCCCCTTTGACCAATCAGCGCCGGTTAAATCTCTATTTTCCTCCAATCACACCCATCATAGTAGTGGCATAACTGAGGTGTGGTACACGTCACTAATGTGTCCCACACCACAGTTCGTGACAACCATCACTCACGCATTTTTGCCCAACGACGATTGTCGCAGAAGCGAATCCGCATCCGTCCACCATGGCCCCCAAGAAGAACAAGCAGCGCGAGAAGCAGGAGCAAAGCCGCGCGTCCTCCAGTGCGCGCGCGCACCGGTCATTGCTGGCCAGCGCGGGCTCCGGTGGCGTTGGTGGCTTCATCGGCTTCGCGAGCTTCGCGCAGCTGGCGCCCCACGCCGTCCAAGCCGCGCCCAAGGCAGGCTTCTACGCCAAGCCGGTCGTGCAGAGCATCTACGACGGATCGGACCACGAGATCGCGCTGGCACTCAAGATGCTGGCCAAGAAGGGCGCCGTGACCAAGACCAAGGCGCTGCAGACGTTCCTGCGGGAGGTGCTGCCGCCCCGCCAGCCGGCCGAGATCCGCCCCATGCTCGGCCACTTCACGCAGCTCTACACGTTCGAGATGCGCGACCAGAACGACCGCAGGGTCCGGCAGCTGCTCAACGAAGTGCTGGCCGCGCTGACCGACAAGATGCGGCCCAGAGCGTTCGCCCCGCACCTGCAACGGCTGCTGCCCTACTGGTACTTGGCCATGCACGACGTCAATGCTGACGTGGCGATGCTGGCCAAGAAGGCGTTTAACTCGTTGTTCCCGGAGCCTGAGATGCAGAAGAGCGTGCTGGAGGAACACTTGCCGACCATGATGGAGGAGTTCCAGAGCTTCTTTGCCAAAACACCAGACACCTTCGACGGAATCCCTCTGCAACCTGATGAGAAGGAGGAGAGGTATGAGAGGTGTATTTCAGCTGCGGTCTTGAGTATTGATGCGGTGGTCAAGTTGTTTGCCGAGCAACAAATGACTGACATGCTGAGTGATGAAGATGCGAGCTGCTCAGTGGCTACGGTGGTGTCGTCCGATAAGTTCACACGTCTTGCTGCTGCGTCGTCGAAGCACCCGAACTTTCCGCGTGATATCGTGAGAAGAGCGATGTATGTGGTGCTTGTGACGCTGTGTTCGAGTGCCAAGACGATTGTTGCTGCACGCGAAGAAGCGTTTGGCAAGGTGGTTCTCGGTACACTTGGCGACAAGAGTCCCGCCAACCACGACGCTATGTGGAATGCCGTGCTCACGTTCCTGCAAACCTTCCCCAACGTGTGGCACTCGAGTGCCAGCTTCCCAAAATTCGTGGTTAGTGCTGTTTACCCGCGTCTATTTGCACAGATGAGGCATGGATTCTATGGATCTGGTCGATCGTCGTTCCCGACACTGCTGCCTTTCTTGTCGATGGTGCCCTTGAATGTGGCAGTTGACCCTTCCAAGGGCCAGTCTGCGTTGTATACAGGGGTGCTGGAGCAATGCTTGAAATTTATCGAGTCGAAAGACGCGCGATTCTGCGAGCCCCCTGCAATCACAGCGTTTTTCGAATGTATTACCGGGGTTTTCAGCATTTTCTTGAACGAGAGTGCGAATGCGGCATGGTTAAGTGAGCAGGATGCAGAGCGTTTCGAGGTCAATTACGTGAACCAATTTGAGAAGGTGTTTGTGTCTTCGCTCAAGATGACGCTCAACTCGCCGGAGTTTCCAGAGGGAGAAGTTGCGTTGTTCGCTAGCAGTATGCTGAAGATGCACAGCCGGTTACGCAGCTTTTCAACTGATTCCTCCTTGATTAACACACTGAAAGATGACTTCACGGAGAAGCTCCACACGTGGACAAGACAAACTATCAGCTCGATGGTATCCAAATTGTCGTTCGTGCCTTCGAGAGTTAGCGCTCTTATTGACGCGGGCGTTGCTGATGCTAAGGATGGAAGTGATGATCATGAGGCTGCGCAGTGGTTATCGACGAGTAAAGAGCTCTATGGACAGTATCTCGAGCAGGTTGATGCTTTAGTGGTGGAACCTACGTTTTCGCCAGCCAAGAATGCATCGATTGCCCAGTTACTGGCGGCGATTAATGGCGTTTGCAAACTTCATCCTTTGGATCTGCTGCTGTTGAACGGTGCCGATACGCCAATCGAGAGGCATTTTGATGACCATTACCGTCCCGTTCTCCGTGCTCTTGCTGATTGGAAGAAATCAGCTAACAAAAAGAGCGTGGCGAACACAATACATATTGCTTTGGAACTCACGCGACCACTTTTACTTGCTGCACAGGAGAAGAAGCAGTTTTTATTGCAACTTTTCCAGGACTGCAGCGTTCAATTCGGTGACTTGGAGGAGGCAAGCGACATCATTCAGTACGGATTGCAATTTCCTATTACTGAGCAGGGTAACAAACTGTGGCTATCTTGTGGAAGCTGGCAAAATCGCTATGAAAGTGGTGTGTCACTGAGCGACCAATCCGATTCGACGCTGGAGGCACTTCAAGCCATTTGGCAAGGCAAGCTGCTGGATGAGTTCTTGATGATTAGCTTAAAGGGACGGCTTGATGACTTGGATGCTAATGCTTTTGCTACTCTGCTGAAAGCGTGTCTTGGCGGCCTGTCCAATTCCCCTGTTGTAAGTTCTGACGCGGTAGTGATTTTATGTCACTTTGTGCTTCAAAATGGAGCCGACAACAGCGACGCAGTGATGGTGCAGATACTGACGCACCTTTGTGAGCTGTTCTTCAAAATAAATGGAGAGCTTCCGGCTGAGCTTGAAGCGGTCGAGGGCGAGCTGTACAAGCTGCTCTTCCATCTGTCGGTACGGGGCAGTTACCGAGCTGAAGCGAGTGCGCTGTGGGCACAAACCGTGCGCCATTCCCTCAAGAAATGGACTTCAACGCGAACGGAGGCGTTTGTGAACGAGCTGGCTGGGCGTGTCAACGATTTCCTCCTTGCAGATTTGCTGCCGGGGACCGTGTCGTTCAACACCAAGCAGTTTGCAGCATACGTTAAGAGCTACGTGCAGCTTGGTGCCGATCAGGCATTTTATTCTGTGTCGCAGCTGGTGGAGAAATTGGATGCTGTCAATTTGCGATGCCCGATCGACCATGAGGATTCTCAGCAGAAGCTATTCTACAGCCGAGTGTTGTCGGGCTTGGGGGAAGTATGCGAGGATGAACAAGTCGTTGGCATCCTGCAATCTTACTTCAGCTCGTTGGCATCAGAAAATGAAGATATGGCAGTTGCACTTGTTGCAAAATTGGTGGATCTAGATGTCACCCACGCGTTGACGTGGGTAGTGTTTCACTCCGATGACCACATTCAGAGAGGTGTTGAGCTGGTGGAGGTCATGGAGAGTTATTTGACCCTGGAGCACTTGTATGAAGCACTGAAGATGTCATCAGGAATCATGGATAAGGTACTCGCAAATGCACTTACAATGTGCCAGGGCAAGCACAAGCGTGAAATTGCAGAATATCGCGACTTGGTATTCTTGAGTAAGAATCAGAGTGCTGCTACTACGAACCAAAACGTGGATTTGCTTACGCTAGAGCAACATAGGAAGCTGGATGAAGTGTCCGTCGGAGTGCTTTCGATTTTCAGCTCCATTGCGGCACGGGCGTTGTTTATTCAGGAGTTGGTGGATCAGAATGGCGACTGGAAGGCGGAAGCTGCCCAAAGTGTTGCTATCTCGCTGATTAGTGCTATGCACGCGAAGGAAGCTAGTGACGAAGCCGTCTCAGCGCTCAAGCGATTCTTCGCTTTATGTGGACGTGATGATATCGCAAAGCCCACGACTAGGTTCTTTAAGTATTTGCGATTGGTGTCGCGGGCACTAAAGGAAGAAGAAAAACTATCGATCGCTTCCAGCCTTGCCAACCAAGAAGTTGTTAATCTGTCGACTCAAGAATCGATTATGCAGCAACTTGTGGAGATGCTGGCGCTGAGCTCGTCAACTGTTGTGGAAATTGATGAATGGGTCGCTGTAACTGAGTACACGGGGGCTCTCTCAGTATACCTGCAAGATGCGACTTCGGGTTTCCGTGATGTGTGGGAGAATCTGGCACGTTTGATTGTGACGCATGCGATTGCGGGCAAGATAGAGACTGCCAAAATTGCTGCACTCAAGATCCAAAAGCGCAGCTCTACCCTTGGTGATCGTAGGATTGTCAAGGGTGACGAGGAACAGATTGTGCTTGCTTACTCTAATGAGTTGGCTACCGCACGATTGGCTTTGATGGACCTCGTTAGTGCGATGTACAACTCGAACCCTGACGTGCTACAGGAGCTTGCTGCACACTACCGAGAAGCTCTTCTGTCCACGGTGCTCTGCGGACTTTCAGAGAGTGCCGAGCTGAAGGCAAGTATCGTAACGACCTATGTGGCGTTATCGTCTCCGTCGCAGTGCTTTCAGCTTGTACACCTTTGGTTCAACGTCGAAAAGGTGCTCGCGAGTGCGCTCCCGGCGCTGCGCTCAACCCTTACGAGCATTCACGATGTTGATCACGTGAACCGCCTCGTACTGGAGTCTTTCAGTGGTATTGAGACTCTGGCGTCACTCTTCAACGGAAAGCGTTACCCGCTGCAGCCGGTGCTGCGTGTGTTGCTGTATATTCTTTCATCGTACAGCGGCGCGCTCCGCTTGCGCAATTACGATGCGAGTGCAATTGATGTAAATGCTGAAGACGAGGCAGCGACGGAATCCGCGTTAGCCAAGGTGCTTATTCCAAAGGCATTGCGCTCAGCGCTGCGTGCTGTGTTTGTTGACAAACATGGCAAGACCGGTGCTACGAATATTCGCATGCGTAGCCGTAAGCAAAAGGTGCAGGAGCGGGAGGACATCACGGGGAAGCTGTTACTCTGGGATTTGTTCCTGCAGCTATTCCCTTCGAGTGGGAGTGGAGGGGAGAGCAGCAGCGATGGCGAAGGTGCTTCGTCCACGCTAATCGCGTCGTCGCTAAGCTCGTACGTCGCGCGCCACGGAATGCTCACAAATTTCCTGAACTTCAGCTCTGCGTTGTTGTCTCATGAACCACAGTCTGCATCGAAGGCAGCGGTCTCGGAACTACAAGACACCGCGCTGTTTGATGTGGCAGACTTAGACAAGAAAGAGGATGACGAGACGTGGAGCCTCCACAAGACGCGCGTGTTCCAGCTTGGTACCCGCGTCTTCTTCCGTACGGTGGTTCGTCTTCCAGCGATGGTGCGGTCCTGGTGGAACGACGATTGCTCGCGCGCCACACGTAGCTGGGCTGCCAAATACTTCGAAGACCACATCACCCCGTCAGTGCTCGCAGCTGAGCTGGAGATTATCCAGAAGGCGGGCGAGAGCACATCAGCCGCTGGTGAGTCTTGGGGTGATGAAGAAATGACCGTGAAGGGCAGTCGTGTGTCTCGCGAGATCACGACGACATACATCAAGGACGAGTGTGCACTGGAAATGGTTGTACGCGTGCCGTCTTCTTACCCGTTGCGCTGTGTGGAAGTTGAGTGCACCAAGCGTATTGGCATTTCCGAAGATCGCTGGCGACGCTGGGTGCTGCAGATTATCCGCGTGACATCATCTCGCGATGGTTCACTGCTGGACGCCGTGCTGCTGTGGAAGCACAACGTGGACAAGGAGTTCGAGGGTGTGGAGCCGTGTCCGATCTGCTACTCCATCCTGAACCCCAAGAACATGGGTCTACCGTCACTGCCCTGCAAGACATGCAGCAACAAGTACCACAACTCGTGTCTGTACAAGTGGTTCAACCAGTCGGGCAAGAACAAGTGTCCAATCTGCCAGCAGCCCTTCTGCTGAGAAGAAAAAGACAAGGAAAGAAAAAAGTAATTGTGTCCTCGGTTAGTTAGCTCGTGTTTTCAAATAACTTAGTGCTACAAACAGGAGTCAAGATAGAGAGAGCGGCGTGTGCTTGTGTACATCGTAGTATCCATAGTAGTAGTCGGTCAGTTCTAGCAGATGACGCAGCCGCAGCCCGCCGATTCCACCGTCTTCGCGGCAGCATGGCCCTGCGCGGCTTCTACAGCAAACAACCAGCGGCAACAGTCAACCAGCTAGCTCCCCACCAAGCGTCGGACCTTCCGCAGCAGAGCGCGCGTACCTCGCACTGCCGGCTGCGCCTTGTGATACACAGACACGTTCACGGGAGTCGGGTGCGTGTCAAAGGCCGGAACAGCGGACTCCAGCGTGTGCGCGTCTTGCAATATGCCGCGCCCCATGCAGATGAGGCGGACGGCCTTGGAGTCCTCGGCAGGCGGCACATCTGCGTGCAAATTAACATCGTGAAGGAGGAGAATTAGTTATTATGGAGACGTTTAGGGCGATTTGAGAGACTGAACCACGACGAACTTTGGGGCCAGCTGCGCATGAGCTGCGCCTTGACCTGCGCCACCGTCGCCGCCTTACGGAAACTCAGCTGCACGTGCACGCCGTCCTGGTTGGCGAACAGGAACTTGAGCCGCAGCTCGTCGGCCGTGCTGCCGGCCATGTTCTCGTTGCCAGGGACTGCGGCAGCGGAAGTGATAATGCTAGCAGGGACTTTTTGGTTTTCGGTTTCACGGAGATCGGCGATCGGCGATTGGACGAAAAGAGGGTAACAGAGGCATATGATTGGGTGGATAGGTTTACTGAGACTTTTGCAGAGCACGATGTCGCAGGGGATTGTTTGCATGCATGGTCCATGCCAGCATACCCGACAGGCTGTCTGACAGCAATACAGCGTAAGCAAGCGACAAGCATTCGGCGACAGCTTGCCGTTTCGAGCGAGTGGCTTCGACCAAAGTACAATCTCTCTATCTTTATACACTTCTATTGCCTTCATTGCAGTATCTTGATAGATTGTCCATTTGACAACTCTCGCACACCTGCTTTCCATGATATTTCCCTCTTTAATCCGATTTTCCGCCTCTGTCCTTTTTCGCATGAAAATCTCACACTGCTGAGTGCACCGTTAAACCTCGACCATCACTCCTTGTTGCCATGGACGCTTCCTCTCTTTCACGGCGACGCGCCAAGCGCCCAGCAGACGACGACCAGCAGCAGCAGCCCCACCTTCACTCCGTCCTCCCCTGTCTGTCGCCTGCCACGTCGCCGTCGTCGCAGTGGATCCGCTCCATCCAGAACCAGAGCTTCCAGCCCAAGCCCACGGCCTACTCGCCCCACACACTCGAGGCCGAAGACCCGCTCATGCTGCAGCAGCACCAGTGCAGAGACAAGCTGCGAGCGTTGCGGCAGGTGCGAGAGCGCATCGAGTTCCACCCGTTGCTGGACCAGCGGAGAGCGGGCGGCGACTCGGCATGTTATTCCATGAATATCTCCACCAGAATGATCCTCTCGGGCGAGGACGAGTCGCTGGAGTGGCAGAGTGATGGTCGCTTGAAGAAGAATGCACGTCAGAATGTCGGCATCAACGCGCTGGGAGGCCTCGAGATGCTGCTTTTCGCCTTCTTCTCGCGACACGAATTGCTGCGTGTCAGCGGCGTGTGCACGGCGTGGAGAGCTTTGGCTCGAGATGATTTGTTCTGGGAACCGTTGCTGGTCACGCCGTTGGAGAAGTATCCGTTGCGGCTGCTGCTAGGATTGGAACGAGACCCGACGCGTCAGCGTGACGACGTACCAGCTATCTTGGTGTTTATGGTGTATCAGAGGCTGAAACTTGCACAGGCGGCATATATAGCAGAGAGCAATGACACCAATGCAAATGCAAATGCCCATGCACCAGGGACGGCGAATGCTGCGATGGCGCGGAGGTATAGGTTTTACGAGGTGTTCCAGACGTTGAACAGACAGGGACAGGTCGGTGCACCCCCGATAATGAGAAGAATGTCTCGAGGCCGAGGAGATGAAGCACTTTCGAGTGTGCATCTGGTGTGTGCGAAATTTAACTCAACGACATCAGCGCTACGAACGCAGGAGGACCAGGAAATGACCCGGATGGCTGCCGAGTTGCATCTGCAGGCGCGGGGGGAAGGTCAGGTTGGTGCGCCGAATGGAGCAATATTAATCCCCGATGTACAGCAACCCGCCGCGATGAATGCTCAGAATGGAGTCGGTGCTGCTGGTGACGAAGATGTTTACAGTGTGGCGGACGGACGGGATCGGATGACATTGAGCACGTGGATTTCTGCCAAGCAGAGTGTTAACGAGCGCATGTTGCGGTCATTCTTACGCCAAATGTTGCTTGCGGTGGATACTCTGGAGCGGGCGAACTGCGAGCATTTTGACATTTCGCCTGTGAACATTGTGGTGCACAGCCAGCCACGGATGCACAAAACGAACTCGTCACGGAACGCTTCGGCTTCTGCCGGTTCACAGCAGGAAGGAGACGAAAGTGAGGAGGAGGAGGAGGACGAAGATGGTGATGCCGATGTGGACATGTCAGAGGCCCATGGGTTGGGGGCAAAGGTTTTGCAGGAATATCGCCAATGTGCCAGGCGACACATGCCGTTCTTTCAGTTATTTTTCAACCGGCGGAATTGCCGACACACAGGTGACACTCGAGGGAGAGCACTTGATCCAGTTCTTGCAGTGGATGCGGAGATGAATATGCCTGCAGCCGCGATTGCTCTTAATGGTGATGGTTTTCGTGAGATCCTACAAGAGCGTCAGAGGCTAGTGGGTATAGAAGCTGAGGCTGGTGTCGGTGTCGGTGTCGGTGGTAACGGTGTCAATGGTGGTGCCATGGCTGCTGCAGTTCGCAACCGATTGGCTCTACCCCACCCCACTATGGTGAGCTCGGTAATCCAAACCGCAATGGTTGTGTGGTCGCGTGGTCGTTTTGTGGATACCAATGCGTCCGCGGTGCTGGCACTGCTACTGCGCTTCCCAGGTAGCTTCTCGAGCGGTATGCGGTCATTTCTGGAGTATGCTAAGTATCTTATCATCACTCACTCGACTACTGCATCCAAATTGCTTCGGCACGACTACCTTCAGTGCTCAAGGGCTCAGCTTGCTAGTCACTCGTCAAGGCATTGGTCCACAATGCCAATCAACGATGTTAACGAGTATAAAAGCAAGCTCGTAGCGTATTATGGCAGCTTGCCATCCCGCGTGGAGGGACTTCTCGACGACAACTCGAGCACCTTTGCCAGCCCAACAGTAATGGACGAGCTCATGCCCAGGACAAACCTTGGCATTCAGTACTTTTCCAAGGCCCTGGAGGAAGTTAATCTTCCCGCAGAACGCTTCGTCAGCGTCGTAGCACCGTCTAGTGCATCATCGTCCTGGGTGCGCAAACTAGCGTGCACACAGACTTTTACACTACAGCGCTTGGACCTCTCTCGCGCACGAGTGCCAACGTCTGTGTTGTTACGAGAGCTGGCCACACTGCCGCGATTGACGCACCTGCGCTTGCCCAGACAGATATTACGAGACGAGAACTTGGAGCACCTCGTGGCTGCGTTAGCATATGCCGACCTGCTACCGCATCTGCGAGGGCTCGATGAAAACGTGCGCCAGGCCATGGACCGCATGGAGAAATCCTATGTCATGCAGCTCGACATGGTCACGTTCCTACTTCAAAAAACCAACGCGTCTAACTCCGCAGCTGGAGCCAGAAACCTGTCGTAACCTAAGGATTGCAGCGCATCGTAATGTACTCGTACTGTGCCAACAGTTATATCGGACCTCAAGCGGCCAGGAGTGCATTATCCATGCGGACTCGCTCTCTTAACTTGAAACCTGTCTCTGGTAATAATCCCGTCTCGCGTGCTAGTTCTTGCGCGAAGCCCGTTTCGTGAAGAGATCAACCATCGGGATTTCCTCCAGCTCGCGACGTGAGCACAGATACTCTCCCAGTACGACCGTCACGCTTGCAGCCACGAGGTGCACAAGCCACCAGTCCCACATCTTGGGGAACTCCTGCATCACGAAAGAACGAAAACGTCGTCAGTCATGTAGGATGGGAGGTGTCCCTCTCCTGATTCCTGAGGCTTCTTTCTAGACGCACCGAATAGAAACACTGAGCCAGGAAGTCGATGAAGTAGAGCGTCACGCCAAAGTCCAGACACTTCTTGGCGCGCTCTACGAATAGCGCGAGGCACACAGCACTGCAGCAAGAAGCAAAGAGGTAAGAGGTAAAAAAAATTGAGCCAAAATGAGATCAGCGGAGATGCAGCTTGGTGCTGACCTGATGAAGCTGGCAGCCACAATAGCGAAGCAGTTCTTCAGGCCGTCGACGGTCACGATAGTCTGCGTGTGGTAGGCGAAGAACTGGTCCAGCGTCACGTGGGCGCCATGACAAATGCCCAGCACGAGACCCTGAGCCACGTAGTGAGAGCACTGACGGAAGGCACGAAAGCATTGTGCAACGTTCGCGTTAGTAGACGGAAAGCGTATGGTTAGATAGAGGAAATGTCAGTGCAGTGAGTGCAACGCACCTGCATGCACAGCATCTGCAGTAAAATGAGCTTGGGCGCCCACCGCGCGGCGCCGTAAAACTTGGGCATCGTCTTCTTCTTCTGTACCTTGTTTTGTAGTTTGGCTATCTCTGCTCCAATTGACAAAACACGTATAGTGTAAAAACAAAGCATTATGTGGTCCACATGAGCAATAATCTGATACTCGATTTTATCCAAAAAATCTGACATCGATTTTTGGATTCGTAAACTTGTAGTAGTGCGTAATAATGACGCCTGAAGAGACCAAGGAGCTCCTGCGGCTGCGGGAGCAGCGTCGTCGCCACGATCGCTCTGCTATCAAGGAGACCGACACGTCCGACGACGAGGGCTACGGCGGCATTGGGGGCTTCAAGCGTCGCACGTGGGTGCTGTTCAGCATCATGGGCGGCCTCATCTACGGTTACAACGTTAGGTGCGTCTGCGTCTGCGAAAGGTTTTACGGCATTTCCGGTGCTAATTCGTCACTTCCCGCGGTGCATTTCAGTCTCGCAGCCACTTTGCAATATATGCGCGACGATTTAGATCTGTCGTCGACTCAGGAGGAGGCTCTGAGTGCTACTGCGACGCTCAGTGACGCGAGTTCGATGCTGGTGGGCGGCTGTCTGGCCGACCGCTTCGGACGCAAAGCGACGGCCATGTTCGCCTGCTCGTGCTCCATTATTGGGGCTCTGCTGGCTGGAGCTGCCAGCTCCAGCTTCTCGTGGCTCGTGCTGTGGCGACTGTGCTCTGGTGTGGGCAACGGCTTGTCCATCTTGCTCATCCCCATGTACATCAGCGAGTGTGTGGACGCTACGAGTCGAGGAGCGTTCCTCACACTCTTCCAACTTGGGTGAGGGGACAGAGAGCGTTAACCTTTAATGAGAAGGTTAGTGTTGGTTGTTGCTTCTGTTGTGATGCTGACGGTCGGTGGTGTTTGTGACGTTTGCAGAGTGAACGCAGGGGTGGCTGTGCCGTATCTCTTCATGATCACCGTGAGCGAGAACTGGAGAGCGTGTTTGGCCTTTGGCAGCTTGCCGGCGCTTTATGTGCTCTACAACTTCCATTTCCACTTTCCGGAGAGCATTAAATGGCTCCGTTGGAAGGAGAACCTGACGACAGATCCGGAAGATGGAGTGACAGACGTCTCGGATGAAGAGAGCGTCGACAGCGCTGGCACTACGACTGTCACGACCAAGCGCGTGAGAAACGGGAACTATCAACGCCCGTACGACCAGGATGCTGCTTCTCTGTCGTCATCGACTTCCTCAAGGTCACCTGCATCTCCCAACCAGCACCTTGAGCTCGTGATTGGCATCTTGCTAGCCTATGTGAACAATTGCGTCGACGCGTCTCTCTTCTATGGGCCGGAGATCATCGCCAAGACCAGCTCTTCCTACTCACGTAGAGACGCGAACATTTTCGGCCTCCTCTGTTCGCTTGTAGCAGTCCTGTCGGTGCTTTTTGCTGGGCGGTTCGTCATCGCAAGGTTCACCCGCCGACAGGTGTATTTAATCTGCCTTGCTGTCGTCTGCGGTTGCTTCGTGGTAAGCGGTGGGATTTTTGCTCGCTACTCTACTGACGATTTTGCACACAGTTCGGCGGCATCGACGAGCATCATGATCACCTTCGCCGTGCTCAATGTGTTTGCTGCCGTCGGCCCAAGTATTCTCTTCGTTGTCATCCTCAGCGAACTGTTTCAAGACAACAGCTACCGTGCGCGATACATGAGCTACTGCACATTCACCATGTCGCTCATCTCGTTGCTCGTGAACGGCTCGATGCTCACACTGTTCGAAACCTTCGGTACTGCGGCTACCTTCCTTGCCTACGGGGCCACGTACGTGGTGTGTCTGGTTTTCTTCTGGGCGTACCTCCCAGAAACGAAGCAACGTCAACTGGTGTAATACCAACTGAACAAGTACAAGAACTGGTAGAGCACAATGCAAAACAAACAAAAACTGTCAGTAAATAGATTGATCGACGCTGGATACGTCACAACATGCGCGTCCTTGGTAGCCTCTACTGTGACCGAACAGCAGGTTGTTGCCGATTGCTGCCATTCGTGCGGATAGGTACTCTAATCCCTGAGTTGCCAATAACACCATTCATGGTTGCACCGTCCAGAGGACCATACTGGATTGCATACTGCTCAGTGCTGTGTTGAAGCCGCATGTTCTCAGTCATGAGCCCAGTCAAGTGGTCGTTGAGCACCATGATC
Organism: Phytophthora podocarpi; assembly: GCA_001314375.1. Lineage (NCBI taxonomy): Eukaryota > Oomycota > Peronosporomycetes > Peronosporales > Peronosporaceae > Phytophthora > Phytophthora podocarpi. Next base: position 21,325 of record LGSN01000267.1, on the reverse strand, counting down.
TTGTCCTCCTTCTCTTGCAACGCGTTAAGCAGGTCTCTTGAGCGACGGGAACCAGTCGCAGCAGCTGAAGCACTGCTACTCTTAAACCTTGACGTCTCGCGATTCCGAAGAGCTTGGAGCTGCATGTCCTTCTCCAACACTTGACTCGTAAGCTTTTCAACCTCCTTCACAAGCGCCTTCATGTCGCCCTTCGAGAAGCGACTCTCCTTGAGTTTCGCGTTCGCTTCCTTCAGCTCGTGCACGCGGTGCTTGAGTTTCGAACACTTCTCTTCCCATTCACCAACCGCCGAAGCTTCAGCACTCGCCTTGCCGTTCGAGTCAGCTGTGGGGTTTTCACTCAGTTCTTGGTTCTCCAACTTGAGCTTCAATACTTCCCTGCTCATGATTTCCATCTGATGGAGCGATTTGTCCCTTCCTCGCCGCAGTTCTTCATCGCTCTTTTCCAGCTCGCCATCACGGAGCTGTAACGAATTTTCCAACTCGTCCAACCGCATTTTCAGCTCGTTGATCTGCTTCTCTTTGCGGTGGATAAGCGCGTCTTGACGGGTTTCACGATCTTGGTAGCTTCGAAGGAGTGATGAGACTTCCATAATGCCATGGTGGAAGGCACTATCGTCAACGTAGTTACCGTCGGCATTTGACCCTTGGGCACCAAACTCGATGTTTAGATTCCTCATCTCGCGGCGGAACTGGTTGAGCATAGCTGACTTAGCGTCTTCGAGGTGAGCAATTTGTGATGTAAGCTCCTGCTCTCGCTGCACCGATTGTTCATAAGCTTCCTCCAGTTCTCTCATCGCTGTTTCACGAGCTGCAACATCGGCTTCGGCTGAATGCTTCGACGAGAGCTTCGCCTGGGCAACTCGCTTCAGTTGCTCCTGGAATTTCACGTTCTGTCGCTTTAGCGAAGCAACTTCGTTTTCGTGCACATTGTCCTGCAAATGACGCTTCAATTCGTCTGCATCATCCCGAGCTTGCTGCAGCTCTTTGCCCTTCGCAGCCAACTCAGATTCGTGCTGACGAGCCTCATCCTTGCGTGCAGTGAGCTCATCTTGCATGTCTTCCAGTTTCATTGTAAGTTGTTCGGATACGTGGAGGTGGCCTCTCGCGATATCCATCTCAGCCGTATTGTCACGAATTTCCTCGTGCAACCGCTCAATTTCCTCCTGCAACTGGTCAATCTCTTGGTTCAAGTGGTCAATCTCATCTGCTTTCGCATCCAGCTTTGCGAGAGTGGCTGCATTTTCAGCGGCTAAACTGTCGTACCGCGCTTGCAGGGATCGATGCTCACGTTCTTTTTGTAGTTTTTCGTGCATGACACTATGTTCCCTTCCTGCCACAGACTGCTCGCTGACTTGTAGCTCGTGCTCAAGTTTCTTCACTGACGCCTCCAGTTCCTTCACTCGTAGCTGCTGTTCGTTACCTCCAGCAGACTGCTCACTTACTCGGAGTTTGTGCTGAAGATACGTCACTGTCGCTTCCAGCTCCTTCACTCGCAGTTGTTGCTCCTTTTCAATCTGGGAATTTTTAGTGTGTTCTTGTTTCTCAAAATGAGAGCGGTCCATCAGGTGACGTGACATTTCCTTTTCTTGATCCAGTTTGGACTGCAACTCTGTCGCATCGTCCTGTAACTCAACCACCTCCCTTTCTTTCTCTCTCAGTTGGGCCATCATATCCTTCTTGATCTGATCATGCGTTACCTTCAACTCTTTATGCGCAGCATCAAGGCGCTTGAAGTCATCAGTTGCGTTGTTTCGAGCCCACTTTTCCTCCTCGTGCGCCGCAATCGATTGTTGCATCTCATCTAGAGCACGATTTTGCTCCTCACGTTCACGTTGTAGTTGCAGAAGCTCTGAGTCTAGTTTCTCTAACTCGGCAGCGTAACTTACTAGTTCTCGCTGGAGCCTAGCGTTCTCTTCCTCAAGCTTGGCCCGCTCATCACTCGAACGTTGTTGCTCCGTGTCCAGCTTTGAGTCCAAAACTGCCTGCAGATGAATTGCCTTCTCACTTTCTTCTTGCACACGTCGATTCATCTCACGTGCAAACCGTTCCAGCTTTTGAGACAGATCATCTTCCATCCCTGGTTGACCCTCAAGTATTATTGAAGGCATAACGTGTTCCAGTCCGCGTTTCTCGTTATGAAGGGACTCGATCTGGATAGTCAAATGTTCATTCTTCATCTGCAAGCTCTCGTACTCGTACTGCTGAGATCGGAACTTCTCCTCCAACGATCGGATCACTTCCTGCAAATTCCGCAGTTGTTGGTGACCTTCGTTCATTTGCGTATCACGATGTACAAGCTGGGCCGTCAACTTTTGCAGTTGTGTTCGGCCGTCCTCCGTAGCCATAGCTGCCGATTGTTTCTGCGTTTCAATCTGCTCAGTCGCCTGCCGCATAACTTCTTGGAGCCGAAGCTCGAGCCCCCGTTTATCATTTTCGAGTTGCTGCGCAGTTGCTTTCCATCGCTCAACCTCATGGCTGGCCGTCATAACTTGAAATTCCAATGCCGACTTCTCTGAAGACAGTGCCACCGTATTGCGGTTCATCTCTTCCTTCTCCTCACATAGCGAGCGAACTGTATTTTCATGAGCAGTCTCCTGCTCGAGAGAGTGATTGTGTACTTGATGGGCTTCATTAAGTCTTGCATCGGCCTCAGCCCGGGTCGCTTCGATTTGCCTGTGCAGCTCCTGGTTTTGGTCTTCCAAGCGCACACGTTCTCTCTGCAGTAGTTCCACCTCTTTCGTACGCTCATGGTCGGGGGACAGGAACTGCTCAATCTGCGCGCGTAACTCTGCGTTCTCCTTATTCTTTAGCTCTAGCTCTTGCATACGATGCTCAAGCTCGCGTTTTAAGGAATCGTATTCACGAGCGCCTTCGTGCAACTGGTGCTGAAGCTTCTCGCACTCCGTGCGCCACTTACCGAGCTCCTCTCCTTCCGTCGACGATTGCCTCTCATACATTTCCAGCTTTTTCGCTGCCTCATCGAGATCTACTCGCAGCTGCTCATTCTCTCGAGTCAAATCGTTGAACTGCCCCTCGACTTGGGAGACGAAGTCGTTGTACTGGTTCTCGAATTCAGCAGCCTGCGACTTCATTGCTGCATCGTGAGCAGCATCCTTACCAGCCAGATCCTTGGACAGTTTTTCAACCTGATGCTTTGCACGTGCTATTTCTTCCGTAAGCTGCTGCATTCTCTGAGTATCCTCGCTACGTGATTGATTTTGCTGGTCTGCCTCTTGAGAGGTTGCAACTAGACGACCGATCTCTGTGCTCTTGCGTCGGTTGATGTCTTTCAGGCTCTCTACCTTGGCTCGTAATTCAATGTTCTCCTCGTTGATTTTGCTGAACTGGTGCTGCAGCTCTTCTTCCAGCCGAGATTTTTCATCCAGCAATTGCTGTTCGCGTTGGTTCATTGCAGACATGGCCTGCGCTTCAATTTGTGCACGCATTTCCCCTGCCTCCTTTTTAAGCTTCTGGAACTTCGTTGATTCTTGCTGAAGAGCTTGAGCAAGTCTCTGTCGCTCCGCTTCAGCCTCACTCCGGTGTTTGTGCTGCTCTGAATGATGTTTCTCGTGCTCCTGCGCCATCCTATCCATGTGCTCCTGCAATTTCCGGTTTTCGCCCATGACGTGCTCCAGATTCCCGTCTCGCTGTCTCATGTCTTGCCTGCCATGATTAAGCGCGTTCTCCAGCTCACTGACCTGATGCTCCTTCTCTTCGTACTTTGCCTGCCACGTCGTCACATCCTGCTCAAGCTTCGTTGCTTTGCTAACTACTGACTCGTAATGCTCTCGCAGCTCATCGATTTGTTGTTCAAGAGCACGCATCTCGTCAGACTGGTGAGCTCCTTGCTGCTTCAGCGTCGTGTTCTCCTGCACAACCACCGAGCTGTCATGCTCCATCTGCTCCAACTGCGAGTGCAGCGTGTCGTTGCTCTTCTGCAAGGCCTCAAGAGAGGCATCTCGCTGCTTCAACTTCGTCTCCACATCAATTCCTGCCTGTCGTAACATCGCTACCTCCGAGCGTAGCTGTTGGATTTGGTAAGTGCCTTGTTTCTTCAGTGACTCCACCTCCTGAGCAGCAAGATGATACTTCTCCTCCCACTTCTGCCTCTCCACCTTATCCCCAGCAATCTGCAGCTCCTGTTTCTGAATAGTCTGTCAAAACACCAACACCAAGCTCTTCAGCTTAACAAGTCTCTAGCCACTAAACCCCCAACATTCATCTACACACCTCTCCGAGCTCTCGAATGAGCTCCAAGTTCTGTTGTGCCTCCTCGATAGCCAAGTCCAGTTCTTTACCCTGTGTTGCACACATAGCAACATCAGTCTACGTCTCTAACTCCCTCTTTTTATCTCTGCACCAGACCGTCGCACCTTCCAGCGGTCGATGTGTCTCTTCTGGGACTCAATCACCGCCCCGAGCTCCGCGAACCTCTGGATGATCACTGGCATGAGTGTGTGTTCCTGCTGGTGCTCCTCCTGTTCCTCCAAAGGCACAAAAAGAACACAAAAGTGGCTCTAAGTGCTCCAATCTCCTCTCCAGACCTTCTCCAGACCCTTTAAACCTACCAGAAAGTGCAGAAAGTCCGCGAACGAACGCACTGCCGCCTTCACTTTACTGGGAGAGTATCTGGCAGGCGATTCCTCCAGTCCATCGGCCACTTGGCGGCCTCGAGACGTCGACAAGCGCCGTCGGGAGGGCTCCGGCGTGACGCTGAACTCGTAGCCGTCGCTCGCCTTCTGCTGCCGCCGGCGCGGGGTGGAGAAGCCTGCGGGTATGGGCGGCACGACGTCGCCCATTTCCTCTGCACCCTCGTCCTCCTCCTCGTGCTTGGACTCGCCGCCCATGGCCACGTCCTGCGCGCTCCGCATCATGGCGATCGCTGTAACAGTTCAAACGCGCGAAAAAGAAAGATGATGATTTGGTGTACGATCGGTTTATACGGGATTTGAGGAGAGTGTGGACCACACATATCGGACATGTTGAAGTTGACAGTTTGCATATTTGATGCGCATCAAGGCGTTGAAGAGGAATGTTTATTTATTTGGCTGTATTGATTGATGTAGGTGTGTTCATATTAGCAATTTCTTCTTTGTACACTGGACAACGCTATTCATCTTCTCTATCGATAAGAGGAATCCACTCATTGCTCGCCTTGGGACGCCGGCGACGGGTATACTACGCTCAAAACTGGTGCGTCGCAGGCGATGGCTGCGTTGGGGAAGTCCGCTCGTTCGATGACGGGTATGGAGGCTCAAGGTCGGACAAGGTGAAACTGTAGCCGAAGGCCTCGTTGCCAGCCTCAACAAAGCTTCTCCGCGAGTACGGATCATAAGACAACGAGGACGCACGAGGCATGTCCATGGGGGACCGCTGCGCCTTCACGTACATGAAGTGACCCGACTCATCCGACCCATGGCCGGAGTTGGGCGAGTTTGTTGGAAGCTCGTTGGTGTTTGACAACGGTCGGAACCCGAAGAAGCTGTATCGCCGCTCTTTCTGCTGTGCGGCTTCCTGCTCTGCTCTTCGTCGACGCATGACTGCAAGTCCCACCAGGACGAGACAGATCACGGAAGCACAGCCCAGCGTCAAGCCAAGTATGAGACCAATGTGGGAATTTGATACATCATCAGTTGAAGCCGATGTTGAGGACGCCGTGACCGTCATACTCATGAACGATGCTACGTCGAACCGGAGACCGTCCCCATTTGGCACCACAGCATGCGCCATGAGCGCGTACGTTCCTTCACTCGGAATATTGATCTTTGCCGAGAACAAGGCCATACCACTCCTCGTAGAGAAGCTCATGGCTGGCGCAGAATACGCCAACGTCTTGTTCCCTGAGAATGGCGAGCACTTGGTGTCGTTGCAGTAATAGATGTTCACCTGCGGCAGGTTCACATACTGGCCAGTGGATTCGTCGTAGACCTTCGTGGTGTTCATCGTGACCCCCTCTGTGCCGGTATATGTAGTCTGCTTCGCAACGGTCCAACTCACTAAAGCACCAGCATCCACCGAAAACGTCGTAGTGGAGACTGTCATGTTCACCGTGTATGGACAGTTGGTGCTGTTCCCCGCGAATGCAACCCTAGTAGCATCGACGCTCTCGTCGTCGGCAGCTGCAACAACTTCCCAGCAGTACGATTCACTGCCATCATCCGCGAACGTCTCGCTCTCCACCTGCTCCGCCATGTTTCCTTCAGTTGCGAAGACCTCGAAGTATTTGATAAAGTCGTATCTCTGTGAGTCTGCGTCGTTCCCAGCCAGTGTCACCTGGGCAAAGCCCGCACACCAACCTGCCGAAGGAACGACAATCCCGCTGGCATTGAACGTCGCAGTGTTTGCGGACGTAAAATTCGCGGAAAACGCAGCAGATGATACAGTCACCGTGCTCGAATATTCGTCGCAGTCCATGTCGCGCTCGCAAAGCTTCACGATCGAGCCCACGATGGTGTAGTAGCCGCTCTCTTCGGTGCTGTTGTCGTCCACGTGTACCGCTTCTAGTGGTGAAGGCAACTGGATCACCTTGGACGAGTTACGCGTCAGTGTGGCAGTCCATGCAACATCAAAGCCTTGGTTAGCCTGCACGACGTCGGTGATGTCAACCACCACATCGATCTCGGAGCTGTCGCTACCCGCAAGTAGCACATCAGCGTCCAGCAGGTCATCCAAAGGGTTCTGTGCTGTCACACGGCAATAGGTCGAGTCGCTGTCATACTCCCTGCTACAATAGCAGCATAACAAACAGGCTCCCCATGTCAGACCTCATCTTATCCATATGCACCACAACAACCCAGACATCAACTCACACAGCCTCCACTTGGACCTCTTTCACGACGATATCCACGAATGCCTGGAAATAGTACAGTAATGTAGCGTTGTCGGCGTTCCCAAGTACGGCGACGGCTGCCACCGTGTAGTTCCCTTCTTCGGCGAAGGACAAGTCGTCCAGCGACTCAAAGTACGTCGCGTCTGTGCTGCTGGAGAAGTTCCCCGACTGGGCGGTCGTGAACGTGTCGTCGCCCAAGATGCTGGGGGTGCACTGCAGGCGCGAGGCGCAGGTCCGGACATAGGTGGAGAGGATCTGCACGGTTGTGTCGGCGTTGTCGGAGCTGAGTGTGGCCATCGCGTCGGGCGGCATGGGGACGTCCATGGCGTTGGGCGATTCGCCATCGAGCTGCACACCCCACAGCAGCGCCACGCTCTCGTTGGGCGCGTAGGACGCTGCCACTAGTGGGATCGTCACGTCCACGGCGCATGCCGAGCTGCTGTAGGCAGCCAGCGCCTTCACGAGCGACGCAGAGCCGTCGATCTTCCAGCAGCTGGTCACGTCGGACGCCGAGATGCTGGAGAGCAGCAGCAGTAGCGCTGCCCCCACGTGCAGGAAGCGCATGGCCAGCGAGCGTCGAGCAGCTCTTCCTAGCCAAACAAGAAGTGACTTGAGCCGATCAGCTTTTCTCAATGAGACCGAGCCAAAAAGGCCCAGTCTGCTTCAATTGGAGAGCGGATAGTAAGGTGGAGGGAGTTGAAAGCCAAATTGTAAGGAGAGCATGAACGCCAAAGTCGTTAAAGCGAGGTACATATCGATTAAGTACGATTTTATGGCCAAACATACTGACTCCTACGGTACTATAGTGGGATGATGATGTACATAGACATGTCTTAATTGCCAAATCTGGGTGGATGCTTCGCCTTTACCGGCTGAATGACTTGACTTGTATATTGAGGCTATTTTGCGAATTATCAGGACATTGCAGTGAGCGTATCCGTTCCTCGTCTCGAGTTGAGACGCTGCTTTCGTCGACTCAAAAGCAGCGTGCACCGATGTCACACAGCTTTGGCCTCTGGACGTTCCAGTGGAAGCGATGAATCATCCGATGATGGCTTCGGCTTCATATGACGACGGCTTTGGCTCCAGTGGTTGGAAAGCACTGGTTGCAATGAACAGGTCGCTCGATCGCGCTGTGTTCGAAGCAGAAGTGTCATTGGCCATGACTCATGTCTTCATGTCGGCACCCCTTCAAGCGCACTCAAGCTGTCGACCTGACTGGCGAAACCGTCGCGTCAAGGATAAGTTGCCCCACCAAAATGAGCTGCGCTCGTGGCCGTCGGAGTTAACATTATCCACTCCTGCGAGACAGAAGCAGCTGGCGCTGCCCAGACATCGAGGTCAGGCTCCGCTCTCGCTCCGTAGCCACAATTCGTCGTACTTACAAGAACGCAAACGGTGCGCCAAACTTCATTTTATGTTTTGGTGGAGTGGCACACAACGTAGCGCGAACTGGCGTTCTGGACATTCAGTGCAGTCACCTTTCCAACATACGGGGCCCCGCGGGAAGGACCTGCCCGAGTCCGAGGTGGCCATCAGTTACTCAATTCCGTCGTTGCATTTCGTCCGCTCCCTGCCATCTCCACGCCGTCAAGTCAAGTCCTCGAGCTTCCTAGCGCCCGGCCATCATGTACGTTGTGTGTCGACTATCCAGACTCTTCGCTGCAAGGTTTTTTGATGCGCTGACCGTTGATTTCTGCCATAATGATGCAGGGTGACGTACAAAATGGACGGCAGTACGACGTATTGCTACTACATCTCGGAGAAGTACTCGCAGGAGCAGCCCGTGGAGGACGACGTGCTGGTGCAGGACTCGGGCAGCTCGTGCCCCATCACGATCCGCGTGGACATCGCTGACGAGCTGGAGAAGAACGCGCTCATCCCGTTGCGCTACACCGCCACGCTGGACACGTCGTCGGCCGACGCCAACTTCGAGTTCCCCGACCCGATTGTGCGCGCGGCTGTGCCCGACTATCTGCTCAGCAACACCAACGCGTCGGCCGAGTCGTCGGGCAGTGCGAGCGGGACCACGTTCGACGTGGCGGTGGCCAATGTGGTCATGTGCGACTGGCGCTCGTGCGACGTCTTCTCGACGGCCGGTGAGAGTTCCACGTACTATTCGTCCAAAAACAATCCGAACGATTTCAGCGAGAACGTGGCCGTTTTCGGCTCAGAAGAGCTCGTGATCCCCAAGGACGGAAAGTACACGGGTTATGTCCATCTCGTGGTCAACATCGCCGGCAACTCGCGCGCCGATTTCGTAACCTTCTTCCCCGTGCAGATCGGCGATGTCGCCGGAACGACGCCTAGCAGTATCACTACGGATGGCACGACTACGTACTGCTGGACTGCGAAGGATGTGTCCGTGTTCGACCCCAGCGTTTCGGGTGATCTCACCATTCGTACGGGTGAATACTGCCCTGGTACCATGTCCATGTCGCTCTCGTTTACGGACGTGAACGTCGGGGACACGATCGATATCGCCTGGATGCTGGACATGTCGGACTCGTCAACCGATGACTCGACTCTTATTGCAGAGGTCTCGACGACAGATGCTATCAAGAACCCGCGTACAGGCATCTACTCGGTTGTGCCCGTGTCCGTCTTCAGCGGGTGCCAGCGGAACGTGGCTGGTGCCAACTGCTCTACCTACACGGGAGACGAATCGTCCACGTTTGCCATCGCAGAGTACGATGACATGAACTTCACGAGTGACGCCGTCAGCTACTCGACTAACTATACTTTCGACACTTCGGGCCAGTTCACAATGTTCGGCCGAGCTGCTTTGGTGACTGTGGACGGCGAACGTATTGACATGGCCATCTACTCGAGCGTGACCGTTTCTGTCGATGGTGGCAGCAGTGGTAGCTACCTGTTCCTTTACATCGGTGTTGGCATCGGTGCTGCCATCTTGCTGGCTGGTTTGTTCTTTTGCTATATGAAGAAGCGCCACAACAACGTGAGCACGAAGGACATCCCGTTCCGCCAACCTGTGAGTGGGCTGGAGCGCTCGAGCAACTACACTATGGCGTCTTCGAACTTCCTGTCGCACAAGACGCCCGCACAGCAGCTACAAGGACTGGATATGAGCGGTGACTACAGCACTAGCAACGCTGCTCTGTCCTACCTTGCAGTTAACGCTGCGGATAGCGGCGTATTCGACAAAACGATTCGCGCGGAGCCCGGTCAGATGGCCGAATCGGTGGAAAGCAGCGAGTCCTTCTCGCTGAACCCGTACGACCGTGCCAGTTTTGCAGGTTTAAGTGACGATGTTGGAAGCTCACACCCTTCTGACGTTAGCAAGTTCTCGTTCCAGTCCGGTTACGATGACGAGTCGGAGTGGGAGTTTGATACCCGACAGATCCGAGGTGTTGACAGCGGCAGCGACTTTAGTGACTTCACCTCGGACCCCGGCACCAGTCTGCCTGCCTCTGGCACTTACGACATGGGGCGCGGCATGCCCATTCTGGAGGAAGATGACCTGGATGAGCACCACGACTTTAACAACGATCAGCAGCACCCGTCTAGCTCAACTATCGACCCACGTAGCACGACCAGTTCAGGTTGGACCGTGAAGTAAACGCGTAGTGAGTGGACTGCGAGCAGCACATGTAGCTTCGTGGGCTCGCAGCAGCATGGACGACGACGCTTTGTTCTGCAAAGCACGTGGGTGAGTGATGCCGTGTTACGAGTTTTTATTATTATCAAGCGAATGCAAGTGCAGGTGATGTGATGAGATGGTCGTGGTGTGTGGAAGCCGGTGAGTGACATCCCAGGTCATTTTAGAGATCATGAAGTCTAATGATACGTGCGTCTAGCAATTTCACCTTGCTCTTTGCATTTATGCTGGCATCAAGCCATGGTGTCATTCAACTTTCCTACAACTTCCCTGTATACTAACCGGACACCGCTACACTAGACAGCGATATGCGCGTGGTCATCCGACCCGTGCATTGCCGGCGGGCTAGCCAACTCGTCGTCGGCCTCTGTGATGGTGCCGTAGGCATCAGGCTGGATTGACAGCAACACAGCGCGATCGGTGGCCGACGTTGAGGACGGCGCAGAGTACTGAGACGGGCGCTCGTTTGACGAGTATGACGACGATACCGATTCGTGCCGCGTACGACCTCGACTGACCGTCTCGACGTCCACCGAGAGAAGTGACGATAGCGACGCCATGCGATCCTGTTCCTTGAATGAGTCCACGTGGCCTACCGAGTGGAAATGTGCTTGCAAAATAACCTTGAGCTCATCCTGAATGCACAAGATACGCGCTTCCAGGTCTACATCGTTAGCATCTGCGCCAAAAGGACACTCGATGGAGGAAGCCACGTTATCCAGCGCGAACAGCAGCACCGCGGCAATCCCCACGTACAGTGATGCCATAAATCCCATCACCGGTACCAATGCCGCTCCCATCAGCAGCAAATACCCGACAAAACACGCGTGCAAGCACTGCGCCAAGCTGAAAGCGATCGGCACGTTGCACAGATTGAAGATTCTCGTGTACATCTGAGGCAGCGTCGACACGATCTTGTTGAGTTCCATCGCCTGCTCCACCGTCACGTAGCTTTTCCTCCTTGCCCGGTTGATCGTGCGACGCAGCCAGAGCTCCACAACCGCTGCGCGCATCTTGTTCGCCGAGCCCACCACATTGCGCTCTCGGTTCCACGTGTGTTCTCCCAGCGTGAGCACTTCCGTGCTCGAAAATTCGTCCGCCTCTTTCTGCGTCAGCAATGCACGCAGTTCCAACGGGGCGTCGCTCTCGTTGCAATCATGGAACACCAGCGTCACATACAGCAAAATGTAGCGCTTGACGTCGCGGATGAACTGGCATTTGTTGCGGATCTGGGCGCGGTCGGCCACGCCCTTGCGTGAGAAGTGCACGAAGGAGCAGGCGGTGGCTGTGAGGGTGCGCGCCGCGTCGGCAATGGCACTGACGTCCGCCACGCCTCGCTGCCATTGGCGCAAAGCCGCAAAGAGTCTGAGACCCAGTAGAACCGCCAGAAACGCCGACGCACAGAGCAGCAACTGGTCCAGAGCTTCAGTGGGTAGCAGCGTCGGCTTCTCGCGTTGCAAGGCGGCCAGTGCAGCCGATAGAGCCGCTACAACAGCCGCACGACTCAATGTGGACGAGGAGACGACCGACGAGCCATGCGATACAAGCAGCAGGCGCCACAGAGCGCGGTTGCTGTAGTAGATCATGACGGACGGAGGTTCACTTGGTCGGGCTTGGCGCTTTAGAGACTGGACTGGTCCGACCGTTTCAAGTACTGTGAGGGCGGAATGAAATGATTGTGCTAATTTGAATCAGACCTGCGAAAGAACGTAATCATGACAGACAGAAGGTTTCCGCATTCTTCAAAGAGGACAAGACAAAATGCGAAGGTGTCAGCAGTGCCGTCGGTCGCTCGAGAGCGAGCTGCTCAGTGCACCAGGTACGCTGCATACTCTAGCTACGTGTGCTCTCCTTGTACTAAACTCCGTTTCGGTGTGTTGTTTTCTGTCCTCCGTGCAGTATTGGGCGAGTCCTATGTGCTTCTTCCGACCGCCGCCAGTGCGTCCCAGAGCATGTTGCTGTTGCAGAAGCTGCCGACGAGTCCAGCGATGCCGCCAGATATGGACGAGTCTGGAGCCTTCGGAGAGGACCTGTATGCCAGTGCACGCTACAATATGTCGCTGCAGCAGCAGCATCAACAGGAGCAGAGAAAGCAGCAGGCGCAACGTCGGCAGAAGCTGCAGCAACGCCAGCGACGCCAGCAGCAGAGGATGAGGGACAGCTACACCACTGCAGGGGGCTACTTTGAGGCCCATGTGGGTCGTGCAAGCCACGAGGAAGAGAATCCAGAGATGGAGGACAGTTTGGTGGCTGTGCCGACCTACGCAGATCTCAGTCATCATGTACAGCTGCTCACGACGCAACAGGCACATTGGTACGGCTCATGAGGAGGGGATTTAGTGTCGCTATTGATGTGGTCCCTCTGATTTTGGTGGTGGTGGTTCTGGTGCAGTGCTGGGCTGCCTGTGACGACGCCGGTGTGCACAGAGTGTATGGATGGCATGGTCAAAATGATCGACGGGTGCGATCTTTTGAACTTTAATTTCATTCATTGTTGCTAGTTTTGACGGTTAATTTTACTATTGCAGGCACGCTGAGCGGGCTCGGTATGAGAAGCGCTGCTTTGCGGGTTTCCTGCACAACACAACAAGCTCAGGTGTTCACAGCGAAGATATTGAGCAAATCGACGACAAGATCGGCTTTGTACGTACGGTGTCATGATTTAAATGTGAACTTTGCCACATGATGCTTATGTGTTTGTGGTAATCCGAGCAGTACGAGAACGAGCTGAACGCACTGGAGGAGAATTTAAAGCTGATGGAGAGCGAGAGAGAGGTGATTGCTCAGCAAGAAGAAGCGATGAATGAAGAGGAGAAGGCTCTCATACATGAAGAAGCAGGACTGTGGGACCAGTTCAACGGGTTGCAGCTGCAAGAAGCCGCTTTTCAAGAAATCCGTGACGCTGGCACGGCACAAATTGATGCGATGGAGCGCAAAGTGGCGTCAGCCAAACATTTGAACATCCTTACCGACATGTTCGTCATTGGCTATGATGGCGCATTCGGCACTATCAACCAGTTTCGCATGGGCCAGTCAGCGTCGTTTGCGGTGGAATGGAACGAGATAAACGCGGCCTTCGGCGAGTGTGCTTTGCTAATGCAAACATTAGCGAGCATGGTTGGCCTGGAGTTTTCAGAGTACGTCACACGTTTGCAAGCTGACGGCCAACCTAAGCCTAGCTGTATCTGTGCTAACAGACTTGAACTGTGTTTGTCGTATTTCAGCTTCAAGATTGTACCGCTGGGCAGCTTCTCGAAAATGATCCGAACAAGCAATCTTCGCATGGAGTACTGTCTGTAAGTTGTGCCATTGTGGAGACATTGCTTTCGAGACAATACTGTACGTTGGACCGTGGACTAATGTTGGTACTTTCTGCCCTGTAGACATGGTTCGGACCAGCAAAACTTCGCCGAGTCTCACTTCAACTTGGGTCTGGGTGCTTGGATCACATGTCTCGGCCAGTTGATGGCATTTGTCCGGGCTCGAGACCCGTCCATCCGGCTACCTTACAAGGTTGCAAAATATTCCATCGGCGGGTATTCGATTCTCTTCCTGAAAAACAAGCACAAGGAGTGGACCAAGGCGCTTAAGTATGCGCTAACCAACTTGAAGTGGTTGCTCACGTGGGTATCTGCGCGTGGATACAGCATTTCCGCACCAAGCACGACCGCTTCTGTCATCAACACTACTCCAAGCAAAGCTGCTCTCGCTTTTGCTGCCAATCCCCCAATAATGCGCAGTAGCGACACGAAGCAGAGCGTTGTGATCATGGAACACTTCTCGTAAACTTGTATTTTAGACCAAATGAAGTATGTACATGTGGCAGAAGGGTGTCGTCTAACGTCTGCCATTCTTTTCTTCGTCTTCAGCTACGCTACAATTACCAGAGCGGTAAGATGTGCTGGGCCAGCCCCCTTCTTCGTTCTTCCGCGTGGTTGTTTGTCTTGTAAATATGTGGAGGCTCGGCGTCGCTCTATTGACCCTCGAGTAATCGCCTAAATAGTCTCGCTGTGCGGTGAGCACAGCTCATTCCGTGAGGTTCTCGATTTCGACTGTCTGTCGTTTCGGCTTCGGAGACGCAGAATCTTGTTCTTCAGGTGCCTCGCTGTCCTTAGCTGCATCGGTGTCAGCCACGTTTTTGGTTACGCTCGACAATGGGCGCTTCTTGCCAAGTTTTCCGCTCAGGTCTACATTGAGACTGCCAGGTTTCGCTTTCTTCTCTGCTTCAGGTTCCTCGTCGGAGTTCGACTCGTGCGCCTCACAAAAGAAGTGCATCAGCAGTCTCGCATCTTCAGACTTCGGTTGTGGCATGGGGGCCAAAGTTGGCTGGTTCGTTCCATCGCTAAACTTCATGTTCGGCAGGATCTTGCGACCGCGGACAGACACGGCGAGAGAGGACGGCAACGGTGCCGACGATACAAGCTGCGTGCCCGGGCCAACACCTCCAGCATTGAGCGACTCGAGGAAGCGAGCTTCCACGACAGCCAGCTCTTCACGGGCGCGTCGGATGGCCTGGCGGTTGGCGGGGTTGTTTTCCATGGCACGGAAGATCTGCTTCCCGATAGAGCTGTTGCCCTTGAGCTTCTTGGTCACACGCATGGCCTCACAGTTCAGGCGCTTGGCAAGATACCAGCGCAACGAGGTGCCATCCTCGACGTCCACTAGCCCGCGCTTGAAGAAGTGGATGATCATATTCGTGAAAGCTTCCTCCTCCGGTGTCCACTTTCCGCTGCGCAGTCCTGGTGAGCACTTGGATTTCGTTGACCGCTTCTTCGGGGCTGTGGCAGCTGCAGCCAGCATCCCGACGCGAGACACTGAGGTGAGCACCGCAGCTGCATTGTTGGTTGCGCTGCTAATATGTTGGT
Organism: Phytophthora podocarpi; assembly: GCA_001314375.1. Taxonomy (NCBI): domain Eukaryota; phylum Oomycota; class Peronosporomycetes; order Peronosporales; family Peronosporaceae; genus Phytophthora; species Phytophthora podocarpi. The sequence goes on along the minus strand of LGSN01000267.1, from coordinate 6,012 downwards.
GATGCCTCGCCTGGCTAGTAGGAAGGTCCTGGCTGTCTCGCGGCTGCTGGAACGAGTGCTGCAGAGATAGCGGGTTGTACGGGAGGTGGATGCCGCCAAAGTTATCTCGGTCCTGCGGGTTGGTGCTTCCGGTGTGGGCCAAGCTCGCGATGGCATGTGCGACGGATGTTCCTGTGCTCATACTGGCGCTTGTGGTCGTGCTGGTTGGGTTGGCATTGCTGGCAGCAGCGTTGCCAACGCTCTGGCTGCTACTTACCATGGACAGCATCGTCTCGGACGGAATGGTGCTTGTGTTGCGGTGTCTTCTGGAATGAAGAGCTGGGGTTGTTGTAGATGATGGATTGGTGGACGTTGAAGCTCGAGGTGGCACTATGCAACTCCCGTCAGCTTGGCTTCAACCGGAGAGGATCCAAACTTCGCTTGTGTCACTGCTTGGGGGTTCCGAGCTCTAGCAGAGTCTCTAGGTCTTGAAGCGAGTCTTGGGCGCTTGGTGTCTGAATTGAAGTTGGTGGCTCCTAGAGATTCGACAGTGAAGCGGAGGCTTCAAGTAGAGCGACAGACAGAGAAGAGAGTCAGCCGAGCCGGACGAACACACGTCCGCCATTCAAACGCGCAGGGCTTGGAGGATGCAGAAAAGGAGCACTCTTCCTCCTGCTTTGCCCGGCTGGTTTCCTCTGCTGTGAACGCACCTAGCCTTTTCACTGGAGCTTTGTATGCTGGGACACACCACCACAGCAGCCTGCCCTTCGTCTCCTTTGCTCTGCTGCTGCTTTGAGACTTGCACTCGATTGGCCCAATCTGCAGGTCTGCACCAAACCCGCCCCAAATCACACGGAGAGAGAGGAAGATCAATCAGGTGGTCGTGGGAGAAAAGCACACAATACTGGAAACCATTTAGACACAGTCCTTCCTGAGTGAATGAGGACTGATGTCTTGGGACGCCTCCGTCACTTCAACTTACCACTAACTGCCGCTGTTTACTGTGTTGACAAACGGGAGATGGCAAAGTGAAGGTGGTTTGGGGGCTGTCGACTCGACGAAGAGCTTGGCGCTAACTGAATGAGAAGAACACAAGCACACAAAGCTGCTAAGGTGCTGCTGCGGTCTTATCGCGGCGTGCTTCGACTTCGATAATGGAGGCCTTTCTTCTTCTGGTTCTGGCCGAGGCCTTGCAGCGCTGTACCCTTTCGCATCGGGAAGTTGATTGGTTGAAAGTGGTTTTGACCTATGGGATGCGAAGGCAAAGTTGAAGTTGTTTTTTTTGGCGAATCGCGGCGCGACATCTATCGGACTTCAACTTGAGAGAATTCGGCCGATTGAGGCAGAGCTAGCTGTCCTCGCCTCGCAATCCCAAGGACGCGGGAAAAGCGTCCAGAAGGACGACACAGATATAAATATTTGCAGCAAACACCGGGCGGCGCCATGACAGCCCGCTAATTTTAAAGCGCGAGTGATCTGGCCCACTTCAAGCTCAGACTTGGAGTTTGTATGCGGGCAACGATGGCGGCGATTGCACAAGCAACTTGTGCAACGCGGCGATGTTTTACAAATCATCCAGGAGGTCCCTAACCCCCCGCGAAGCTCGCATCGAAATGCCATTTCGGAAATGGCCTGCTTGACTGCTGCGACAGACAGCAACATACCCACCTCCAGTATGGAGCCTCCACCCTCAGTCTTTCGCGCCAAAAACAGCGCGAACGACGCCACGATGATCGTGTCACACCTTGAAGTTTCCTGGTTGAAGCGGGATGGCTCGCGGTCGCGATTTGCCCTGCTCTGCTAATAGCCTCGCAGCGCTGAGTATGAGTGTCCAGCTGCAGTCGACGGGCAACAATTGGTACGACAGGTGGCTGCTGCTGCAATATCACCTTCGTCAGCCTTGTACCGGCGCTCCACTCAAACTTATCCGCCCGTTACATGAACTGTAGTTATCTTCAACGCAGCGGTTCGACACAACTACAGCAACCGCCACTTGTACACATTGCAGACCGAAGTGCACAGTAGTCCGCAACTTGCACCGGCGCAACCTGATTGACGCACGCTCGGCGACTATCAACGTTAGCACTCACGAGGCACCGCGTTCCTACCCGCATCTGTATGCAAACACGTGGTGGAGCTATTTCCCCCATGTGGGGCGGGGGAAAGTGAATCTGGTGAAAGAACTCCGACTCGATGCAGGCGATTGAAGCAGTCCAGACGGTTGCTGCATACGAAAAAAGTCGGAGCTGACAGTGCGAGCTCAGCTACAGTATCAACTACTCGCACTCGCACTGGAGACGCGTCGGTAGGTAGGTCCTTTGGGAGACCTGCGGTGATACGTGCGCAATGAAGTTCACTAACTGCAGCAGACACCAATTTGACTGACGATGTGCTTTCGTGAGGAACTTCTCGCCCCACTGGGTTTCACCGCGTGGCCTGTCCGCAGACTCTCTCTCCAACGCTAGCAATACCCGCCGTATATCCGAAGCACCACTCTGAACCTGTGAGTAGCTCTGCATTTCATGCGCCCGAGCAATTCGTAGAAGGGTGCTTTGAAGTTGAAGTGGTCTGCAGCCCTTGAAGATCTTTCATTTCCATCCAATCACAGATTTTAGCGGGGTCGTCTAAACTCACGGATTGGTTGGAAGCTTCAAAATGCCTTAATCATATCGATCCGCGTGCAACGCTGGACTTGCACTCGGCTTACAGCAGCGTGTTGTTCTACGAAAGAATTAGACTCTGTCTCTCTCCGTGGAAGATGCCTTGCTATAAGCACGAAATATGGTCCATTCGATGTCTGTGCCGTACTTCTCCGTATCCTTTGCAGCTTTAGACAAGCTCACAATTCAATTGCTCGCAACTCGTGCATCCAGTTTCAGCTCAGCTCCAGCGTTTCAAGTCACCACCAACTCAACGTTAGCTGATCCTCAGTAATTGAACGACTTTCAATTCGTCACCTCCTGCTAACAGTACTTCGCCTCGACACCATGCCGTCGCTAGGTAGTGGTGGCTCGTTCTCTGCCGACTCCACGGTCTCCAATGCGACGGTCTCACCGACACCCAGTCCAGAGGAAGCTGCTGCCAAACAGGCGATGTTGACCTACTTGATGTCTCGCATCCACACGCTGCAGCTCTTCCTATTGCTCGGCTACGGCATCATGTGTCTGCTTTGCGTTACCCTCGTGATCTACTTGCGGTACAACCGGAACACGGCTCTACGAGGTGATGCTACGGCTGCGCGGAAAATCATTCTGCCAGCATTTGAGCCGCTGCTTTGGGTGCTCGGATGCACCACTGGCATCTACACGGCTTTCTTCTGCTCAGCGTTGGTGACGGAACTCTATGTTTACGATATCTCCAAGCTCGCGACTGAGGTGTTCTACTCCGGCCGCCAATTCGTCTTCCTCAGCATCATTGTCTTCATGCTGCAGAAGAGTGTGTCGGGGCCTGCTCTTCGACGCACTTTGATGATCACGCTGGTGCTGTCCACCTACACCATTCCACTCGTTTGGGTCATCACGACCTATTACTCAGTCTCCGACCTGTATACACCGCTGACAGTCGCACGTGGATTGCTACTGCTGCTCTATTCGTATGTCCTGGTACGTCCGCCAGTTCGAGCGAGCAAGCGCACGTTGCGAGAGTTCTGCGTCTTCGCGTACATTTACTACACACTTCTGTTCGCGTACAACGAGTGCTTCCGACGTGGTCACCTGGATACGGGCTTCTACCTCACGTACGCCAATCTGCTTTGCGGTTCGCTCTGTCCGCTAGTTATCTGGCGCGTTTTACGTGCTGATACGGAGCACTGGCGAGGCATGGGTCAGCGTGCTGTAGCGCTGCAGCGTTTGTTTTGTCAGACACGCGGGATGCCTGAGCGCGTATCGTCCAAGGGGCTTCACATTCTGATTGAAATGCATCGCAAGTTCATCATCGACTTTGCTTACCTCGAACTGCAGCAGCGTATCGGTGTCGGAGCTAGCGCAGTCGTGTTCAAAGGAGTACTTCGCTCGTCGACGGACGTAGCTGTAAAAGTGTACACCCCCACCGATTTCACGGAAGACACTGTGGCTGCCTTCTCTCAAGAAGCCGCACTTTGTGGTGCTCTCCACCACCCGAACATCGTTGGTTTCCACGGGATGTGCGTGTGTCCGCCCACCATTTGCCTGGTAAATGAGCTTTGTGTTGGGAGTCTGGAAGATGTCACCTGTGCTGCAGCTAGACGGCGTTCACGAGTCAGTGAGCATGATCATAACCGCCAGCAATTGCTACTCAACGTCGCGTTCATGCTGGACGCAGCTCGAGCTGTGGCTTATCTGCACAGCTTTCGTCCACCGTTCTTGCACCGTGACATTAAGCCGACCAACTTTCTTGTGGATGCAAACAGTAACGTCAAGCTCACGGACTTTGGCGAGTCTCGGTCTCTGCCTCGAGCACAGGTTGTGAGCAACGGGCTCGTTAGCGCTACGGTTGGGGCACACCGAAGCAGCATTGGTGGGTATACCAGCGAGAAAGCTTCAACAGTGGCGATGTTGGCTAGCGAGGACGCGAACGCTAAGATGCCGACAGAACGCGCTAGCATCGAAATCGCTGTTGTTGGAGCTGCCAACCTGCAGCAACTGCGAGGGTCACTTGGAGTAGATGCCATCGGAAGCATCAAAACCCTAACGAAAGATGGGAACCGCAGCAGTGTCGATGCTAACGCTGTACGCATGACAGTCAAGGGCACTGTCGACTACATGGCCCCTGAAGTCATCAACGGACGGGCAGGACTTGCAGCCTACGGTGAAGCTGCCGATGTGTACTCGCTGGGTATCACCATGTGGGATGTGCTTAACCCCGGTCAGGAGAAGTTCCCAGGCACTGGGAGCAACCATTTCCGCGTGTTTGACCTAGTGCTCGAGGGTCAGCGCCCCGAGATGGACCTCCGACTCCACCCAAGTATCCGCGCTATCATCGAGAGTTCGTGGCAGCACGACCCGCGACTTCGTCCGTCAGCACACAGTGTGGTGAGTACACTGGAGAGCATCCAGGAGGAACTCAGTGCTGCATTTGCACTCGAGTTGGCGGACGAGCTAGAAGATGCTATGCGCTTAGCTAAGCCCATCGATGCTTCAAGTGCTCCACTCGTTGCTCCGCAGGGATTTTCCGGCGAAGAAGCCATCTCGCACATGTGTCAACTGCAGTACGTCGACGACTCCAGTGAAGCTGTGCGCCTAGGCAATGCACTAATGGACTCCGGTCTGCTTCACCACTGCAAACACGCACGCCCGTTTGAGGAATCCGAGCAAGTGTACTTCTTTGACGACGACAATATCAATCTCTGCCAGCCTCTCGTCGTTGGCGCCTACACCCACGACCACAGCACCGAACTGGATGCCGAAAGCGCCACAGTGATCAGCTCGTCTACACGCCGTTCGCGACGCACCTCGCATCGCACTGGCTCCACCAATGCCTACACCAACTCAGCTCGTGTTCGTAGTGACAGTTCTCAATCACAATCTGAGCGAACGCTGCTTGAAAATGGAGTCTGTGCGTGCCGCAAGTTGGGACAGCGACTCAAACTCCCCAAGACGTCCAAATCCCGTCACAGATTCCGCCGAAGAGGAAAAGGTAAAGGCAGCAAACAAGCGCCTGCCATGGTAGCAGGTGATGCAGCAGAGCAGTTGCAAACGAGACTTCTACTCGAGTCCCCACACGAAGCACATGCATTCGACGGCTTCGATGCAAGTGGTAGTGCAAGTTGAAGCTAACGTTAAATAGTTTTACCTTTGAAGATACTCACATAAACTATTGGGGTACTAACAAGTAAGCGTAATAAACTAGATGTAGACTCATGTGTAGACCCGAGAAGCGACAAAGAGCACTTACGTAACGTATGCGAAGTCTCCGATAAGCTACTTAAGTAATTGAGACCGGCCGATTATGCTTCCTCGGCGAATCGTTTCAGCTGAGCAATAGCAGCGGTCAGCCCAATACGCTCCGAAGGCTCAAATGAGCAGAGAGAACGAACGAACTCCCATTGCGCGTCAC
>LGSN01000266.1:0-57518 GCA_001314375.1 Phytophthora podocarpi | reverse complement strand
CCCATCTCCATCTCGTCGCGTCGTAGCTCCATAATTATAAATTATACAAGGCTATTAGTTGATGACCCGTTCGGTATTTCACGCAGATTACTGTACGAAGTAGAGGGTGGAGTCTTCTCGAGAGGAATCCATCACTACATCCTCTAAAAGAGGGTTCCTACCTGCGTCATCTTACCATGGCAGCCAGATTGCGTAGCATTACATTTAAGTTTTTTATGTACAAATACACGTAAGCTTAGTGGAAATTTTAAATTTCATAGCATTTCCAGCGGTTCGCATGGTTTCAGACATTTTTGGTACCAGGTATCCATTAATAGGTACGGCGAAGTTTTGTCCAGCAGAAGGCTTCTTATCTCGGGAAATAATCGTTGATCGTTGAGCTCACTGTTCGCAAGTGCTTTGCCCGTTCGCTCTCTCTAATATTCAGTCTTTAGTGTACGTATTCACATGTCAGTTCGCAATTCGCTCTCCAGACAGTACTCAAGCCTCCAATATTGTTTGCAAGGGACAACCATGCGTCTATCCTACGTCATGTTGGCGACTGTAGTCACCCTCCTCGCAAGCAGCGACTCCATTCTCGCAGCGACGAATTCCGAGCAGGCCAAGCTTGCGGCTGTGATGGCTGCCGAATCACCGCTCTTGACCCGCTCGTTAACTGCCAAACATAATGTCGACGCGGGTAAAAGACTCCTGAGAACTGAAGACACCCCCCACAGAGCTCTCAGCCGACGAAGAAGAACGAGATTTGTTCGAGAACGCCAAGTTCTACTACTGGTATCAGATGGGGAGGACCCCTAGCGACGTCTACCAGAACCTTTTCAAGGGTGTGGACCGGGCTATTGTCGTCAAGAACCCGAACTATAAGGCCTGGGAGCGATACAAAGCATATTACGAGGAGAAGATGAAGACCACCTAGGTCTGTTGCTCGGTTCTGTGTGAACGAGTCTGTTTCCTACTTGTCTTGCGTATTAGTCAAGATATTTAACCGACATCGCTCGCTGTGAAATGGATTGTTGTCTGACTACTTAAGTACTTATCAAGGATACGCGTTTTACTCCATTCTTTTTTCTCAGTCAGTGACTGACTGAGAAAACCGGATACCGATTTTCGTAACACGGATACGAAGTACAGACAAACCCCTCTATAGGGATGGCGTCGGGATGAGGGTTTCTATCCTTATAAAGCGGTATTCTTATAGAAGGGTTTGGTACACATGGCCTCGGGCGCCACTTGTGGCTTGCATCACTTACTTCCTCACGCTCAGGCAGGATATCGTCCACCCCGCTCTCGCAACTCGTTCTCCAAGGACTAGCGCAGCTTTGCGGCCACCACAAGCTATACCCGCTCTGACTTAGGAAGAGCTTGCCTAGAGGGCTCAGGCGACGTTCAAACTTGTTGAGCGTCCTGGTCAGGTGACAATCACCAAGATCCTCAAGACCAGCGAAGTTGGATGCCACTCTGCTGGCGAAACTGGAGTCGAAAAAGGAGCATCAAGTCCGTTTTCCGCGACTTGCGCTCGATGGTGTGCCAACTGAGCCTGAAAGAACCGATGACTATTGAAGACCTGTTGAACCCATAGGAGGAAAACATCGTCACGGAGAAACCTACCGACGAGGACGTTTGCAACGTGGGTAACGACTTGGACGACGAGGACGAAGTCACCCCGGTCGAAGCTTCACCCGTGGAGATGACGGCGGCAGAGATCAAGGTGGATCCCCACTACATCAGCTATTTTATCGCCCGATGTGATGAAAAGGGCCTTCCAGTGGGCGCGTTGCGCAGCCTTCGCATTCTTCAGCGTGAATATCGCGAGGAGGATAGCCAGAAGCAGGGAACACGGCAGAAAATGTCTCTCCTTATCTACTTTAGGTCGCTGCAAGCACGTAGGCTTACTTTCCAGATTGATCGTTCCAATAGTTAAGCACCTCTATGAAAGGATATATGGCATTTTCTATTCTTATATGATTATAGCGGGGGAGAGGGATTTTTGTATGGGGTTTGTGCGAAATGGTCGTTCGGGAACCCAAGCAAGCCGCCGGTTTGGTGGCGGTATGACCAATAGCCTGAAAGCGGCAAATTTAGACGGGATTCACAATATATTCTGTGCGACACCTAAAACTCTTTATATTTATGAGCTTCATCGAGAACCTCTGTATTTGGATACGGCATGCAGTATTTTAACATGAGTGAGCTACAAGTGCCCGTGGTGCTTCCCCCGACGCCGAGTGAACCGGCGCCGGTGGAGGGCGTGGCAGTGGACGACATCACACCGACGTCGCTTCTCCCGCGCCTCCGCAAGAAAGGCTACAAGTTCTCGTGTAGGTGGCTGCTGGCTGCCGGCTGCCAGCAGAACAACCCCTGAGGCGTTTGGATGGCGCTCGTCAACTGACTTGATTGACTGGCTGGCGGGTTATTGATATTTGTGCTGCTGTTGTGTGCATTGCTGCGCAGCGTACGCCCGAGAGGACCATGGGAACGCGCTCTACTGCGTCACGTTCTGCGACGTTCTGCCCATCTACGAGCGCATGTTTGCAGTGGCAGGCGGCAATCGAGTACGCAGCAGAAGGAGGCTAGCTTTCTAACTGCAGCCACTTACTGACTGACTGACTGGCTGACTGGCTGACTCTTGCTGTTGTGTGACTTGTGCAGCTGACAGTGTACGAGTGTCTCGAGAACGGCGGACTGGATGTGATTCAAGTGTATTGCGACGGCGACCAGGAGGAGCAGTACTTCACGGCAGCGTGGACCGTGGACGTGCTCACAGGCTCGCCACTGCTGGCGGCTACGGGCTTCCGCGGCCACATCAAGGTGATCAACTGCATCACGCAGTCGGTGGTGATCGTGCTGTCTGGACACGGCAACTCGGTGAATGAGCTCAAGTTCCACCCGGTAGACCCGAGCCTGCTGTTCTCGGCTGGCAAGGACGAGTCCATTCGTCTGTGGAACTCGCTCACGGGCGTGTGCGTGGCGATTTTCGCCGGCCACGTGGGTCACCGTGACGACGTGCTGAGTCTGGACATCCATCTGAAGGGCTCGTGCTTTGTATCGTCTGGCATGGACAACACGGTCAAGATTTGGGATCTGGAGGACGAGGTCGTCCAGACAGCGATCAAGAAGTCATACACGGAGCCTCGTCCAAAGGACCGTCCGTTCGACACCAAGTTCATCCAGTTCCCAGCCTTCTGCACCAGCAAAGTCCATGCTGACTACGTGGATTGCGTGCGAATGGTGGGCGACTTGATCCTGTCCAAGTCGACTGGCAACAAGGTGATCTTCTGGAAGCCGAACCCATCGCGAGGCAAGGACGCCGTGACGGTGCTGCACGAGTACCACTACAAGGACGCGGATCTGTGGTTCATGAAGTTTGGGCTCGACTCGCAGCTGGAGGTGATGGCGGTGGGCAACAAGAAGGGCGTCGTGAGCGTCTTCGACCTGGACGCCGAGCAGGAGCGCTCGGTCTGCAAGTTGACGCACAACAGCTGCAAGAGCACGGTGCGCCAAGTGTGTTTCAGCAAGAGCGGCCGCACCATCATCACCTGCTCGGACGACGCGACTGTGTGGCGTTGGGATCTGCACTGAGTAATTAGCGCTGGAGTAGGAAACATGATCCGCCGTATTCCCGTAATCGACTTGAAGCCATTTTAATTTGAATCTGAGAGCGGGAATCTGTACCGTACCGACCCGTTTATTTCCAATACAAAGCCTCAGTTTAAAATTTCAAACGTCAAAACCAAAAGACGAAGCACATGGGCACCAAGCGCAGGAAGGGAGACGAGCTGGCCACGAGCGTCTCGAGTCTCTCGTACGCGGCCACGGAGCGTCCGCCGCCTGCGAAGACCCCGAGGACTGCGACCGCGACTGCGCCGCGTCGCTTCGGCTTCAAAGGGCCGTCGATCTCGCAGCTTCCGACTCCAGCGACTACTGTGACTGCCACTAAGACCAAGCGGCCGGTCGCGAGCGCTTTACATTCGACGCATGGGGAGAATCTGGCCAGCATATCATCAGACACAGTGGAGAGCGCAGCGCCCATCGATCTGGACGTCCACGTGCTGGAGAAGTTCGACGAGAGCTTCGGCAAGGAGACGCTGGCGGCGCTCGAGCAGCTGCTGGCGTTCCGCCACAAGACCAACAAGTTTGCAGTCAAAGCCAGGAAGGAGGAGCAGATCAACTATGTCAAGCAGCTCAAGACTGGCGTGCGCGACGTCGTGGCCAAGGTACGGCAGTCTATTGAGGTGGTTGGGGTGAGTCTGTTGCTGATGAGAGGGTGTACGTGGTATATGTATGTGGTTTGGCAGATCCAAGAGTTCAGCAAACTTTCTGCGACGATGGATGGCAAAATCACGGCGGAGAAGGCGACGCTGGAGAGGAGGCTGGCTGTGCTGCAGCAGGCGGCGAGAAACAAGGACCACTCGGAAGCGGGGTTGAGACAACTGCGTGAGCAGCATGGCGTTCTGCAGAAAAGCATCGCGCGGATCCGCGCGTCAGAACAGGAAGTTGTACGCAGCAACGCAGGACTTCGGGATAACGCGGCGAAGCTTGAGATCCAGCTCGAAGAGGCCCAGAAAGCGAATGAACAGATGAAACTGGATTTGAAAGCCCATGAGGAACGCGTGCAGGACGAATCTCGGCGCTTTGAGGAGAAGAAGCGTGAACTGGAGCACTTCTATGAGAACAAGAGGCTTGAAGTGAACAAGCGCAAGCAGGCCGAGTTGGAGAAGTTACAGGAGCAGCTCAGCAAGACCTGTGAAGAACTTGCATCAGTACACAGAGAGCTCAACAACTACAAAGATAAGGCAATCGAGGCTGCGAACAGTCTCAATGATGAACGTGAACGACGCACCAAATCTGAGATGGAGAAGTGCACTCTTGAGGCGAAGAACCAAGCTTTGGAGGCTCGCGTGAGCAGCGCGGCGAGCGAAGTGGCAGAGCTGAAGGAAAAGCTTCAGCACAAAGATGAAGAGGTTTCTAATCTCGTGAAGAGTTTGACTGAAATTCAAAAGTTTAACGCTTCTGCGAGCACGAAGGTTGAAGCTGACAAAAAGGAGCTGGCTGACAAGGTCGAGCGGCTTCAAACAACCATCCGCAATCTCGAGCGGCAGGAATCGTCAAGCTCTACAACAATGCGTGACCTCGGAAAGCAACTAGAGGTATGTGAAGCTGTTTCTCTGCGTACGTGATATTAGTTGCCTGGCTAATTGCTATCTGTGGTAATTTTGATGATCTGTAGTTGGAAATCAAATCCCGGAAGGAGGCCGAACAGAATGAGCTGGAAATTCGTGCTCAAATGAACAAGCTAGAAAGTGAGCTGCAAAAACACATGCAAAAGGTTGGCGTAGAAGGGGGTGTTCGCCAAATGCTCGAAGACCAAGTGCGCGAACTCCGGACAGAGCACATTGCTGTGAATGCCCAGATGGAAGCGGTCAAGGCAGAAATGAAGCGACTTCAGTCTACAAACGTAGACTCCAAAGAGCAGCACAGCAAGCAACTTGGTACACTGGAAGTAAGGTTCCAGCAAGAAAGAGACAACTTTAGGTGCCAAATCGACAAGTTGCAGGAGGAAAAAGTTAGCTTGGAAAGCGAAGTGCAGACTTTGCGAACGCGGGCCTCTTCAGTTCGCGATGGAGATATCGAGGAGCTGTGCAAGGTGAAGCGCGAGGCCGATATTTTACGCCGACGTCTCAATGAGCTGACGAGTCTAGGTGCCCAATCGATCGCTCAAAAGGACAGTATGATTTCGGAGCTGCAAGAGAAGGTCAAACAGGGCGACAAGCTAAGGAGGGCAATGCACAACACTATCCAGGTAAGACCGCTTTTGTTGTGCTCGGATACGGTTGAGAGCAAGATGTCCATATGGTTTAAACTGTTTTTTGTTTTATTCTCATAGGAGCTGCGTGGAAATGTTCGAGTATTTGCCAGAACGCGCCCATTCCTCCCCTCTGACCATTGCGATCCTAATACAACGACGTCAGTGATTTCGTGTGATTTCGACGGGGAAAGCCTGAAGCTGCGTCGATCTGGGAAGAACCCTTCAGAGCCGGACACGTTCTCTTTTACCTTCGATAAGGTGTTCGCTCCATCTTCGGGCCAAGATGCGGTGTTTGAGCAGGTCTCAGAGTTTGTTCAGTCTTCTATGGACGGATACCATGTTTGTCTGTTTTCTTATGGCCAGACTGGCTCCGGGAAAACACATACGGTAAGTTGTCCTTGTCGATTTCTTGTACTTTGGTTTACTGTAGCTGACGTTCTACGTGTGCTTTGATAGATGCAAGGAAGCGGCAACGGTCAGATGCGTGGAATCATCCCAAGGGCGATTGAGATGATTCTCCAGGAGTGTGAAACGTTGAAACACGAGGGATGGAACTACGTCACGAAAGTTTCCTTCCTGGAAATCTACAACGAAACTCTGAAGGATTTGCTTGCCACGAAACACAACAGCGATGAGAAACTCAGCATTAAGAAAGATGCAAAAGGGGGCGTATACGTGCCAGGATTGACTCTTGCGAATGTTACTGCCACGGAGCAAGTCGAAGTACTCATGGAGCGAGCAAGCAGAGCGCGAAGTGTGGCTTGTACAGACATGAATGCGCAGTCATCGCGGTCGCACAGCGTGTTTACGTTGCATCTGCAAGGCGTGAACGATAAGGGTGGAGTTATGCTGAATGGCCAGCTGAATCTAGTCGACTTAGCTGGCAGTGAGCGCGCTTCTCGGTCCAACGTTTCTGGCGACCGTTTGAAGGAGACACAGGCCATCAACAAGAGTCTTAGCTGCCTGGCTGATGTCTTCAACGCGATCGGAAACAAGGCTTCCCATGTAAGTCTCCATCGATCCCCTTTGTTTCAAGCATAATACTGACTGTGTGACGTTCTCTCTTGTCACTGTAGATCCCGTTCCGCAATTCCAAATTGACATACCTACTCCAGAGTAGCCTGTCCGGTGATGGCAAGACGCTGATGATGGTTAACCTGTCGCCAACGCTAGAATCAGCAAGTGAGAGTCTGTGCTCGCTGCGGTTTGCAAAGCAAGTGAATCAGTGCGAACTAGGCAAACCAAAGCGGCAGATCAAGTCCAGGAAGGATCGTCCGTGAGCAACGAGCAAGCGGTTTGTGGTAACTCTCTCAAGTGGAGTGCGCGCTGCTAGTTCTAGAATTTTTATACGAGTCGCGCATGTTGATCAATGGAAACCGGAGCTACTGGTAGTCAGGTCTGCTAATACCAAGTCAAGCAGATGGCCAACGGGGCGCCCATATTTTTATCCGAGTGATGCTGAGCGTTGACAAGGGAGTTTCGTCTTCGCGGAGAGCCATTTCGTGCTTTGTGTCGCGATGGGGCCCAAGAAGGAGAAGAAGGCGAAGAAGGCGAAGGAGAAGAAAGGTGATGAGGCTTCGATTGAAGATGTTGGGATATACGCTCGTACATTGATTGACCTTGACGCTTACGTTCTCATGCTGTGGCAGATGACGGCGCAGAGAATGGAGGGGTGCTCTCTGCGGAGGAGCAGGCCAAGCTCTTCCAGTCAGCGAACCGGTCGCTGCAGATGCAGCTGGCTGAGCGGCACGAGATCGCTGTGAAGACGCTGGAGTCCAAGAGAGAGCTGCAAGAGCGAGTGGCCGACTTGCAAAAGGACTTTGAACGGGAGCGAAAGGAGACGTTCGGCATTACGCAGGACATGACGCGGCAGTACAAGAGTATGCAGGAGGAGCTGCTGAATCGGGTCAATACGCTGGAGAACACCAACACGGAGCTCCGTGACCAGCTAGGTGCGGCGGCAGTGGCATGGTGATTTGTGCGTTGTAGTATGGGGTACTAATTCCTCTCGCACTTTGCCTTTGCAGAGCTGGCACGAGTCAACTTCGAGGAGATGAAGCACGAGAAGGACCGCATGATCGCAGTCAAGAACCTGGAGATCCAGGAGCTCAAGGCCAAGATGGAGGAGATGGCGCAGGAGTTCGGGGATATGCTCAAGGAGACGCTGGACAAGATGCGGGAGCGCATCGAGATCACCAACACGAGCTTCGAGAACGACGGAGGGTCTGCTGTGCCGATGATGAGGCGGCTTGAGGAGTTTAATCTGGGCTCGCCCACCAAGTCCTGAGCAATGAGTAGTCTCACTTGGTTTTAGTATGCGCGATAAGGCCTAAAATAATGCATTTCCGAGCGTGAGATTAGCGGAGACTTTCTCTGTTGAGGCAAATGCCGCAGCCCACAGCACGTGGACGTCGGCCTCATACGTCTGCAGCCACGCGGACGTCCACTCCTCGCCTCCGATGCGTCTTCCTCGCGCTCATTTCGCTCTCTGTCGTCAGTTTACTCGCCGCGTCGTCTCGGATAGGGTCACCACTCCTCGCCTCAAGACGCTTTAGACAAGCGACCCAGACGCGGAAGCAGATAGCAGAGGTGGCAGTGGGCAGGATATGCGATCGGAGGGGGTAGCAACAACAGCAACAGACTCCGTCGTCATCCCTCGCATCATCCACCAGTCCTGGAAGAACATTTACCGAATCCCCACGCGGTTCCATCCGTGGATGAAGAGCTGGGTGGACTTCCACCCGACGTGGACCTACGTGTTTTGGACGGACGAAGACAATCTCCGACTGTTCGAGCATCTCTATCCCCAGTATCTGCACGTCGCCAGAGTCGTCATGAAGTCAGTTTAGCGGACATGGCGCGTTATGCGCTTCTCCATCACGTGGGAGGGTTGTACGTCGATGCGGACTTCGAGTGTCTGCAGGCGTTTGACGACCTGCATCGAGGCAACAAATTGTTCCTCAGCTTCGAGCTGCTCGTGCACACGGTGCTCCTGGAGAAATCCACCTCAGCTGCATTTTGCAACGCGCTGATGGCATCTGCACCGGGGCATCCGTTCTGGCTGCGTGTGCTGGACAACATCAAGGACAAGTTCGACCGAGAACGTCTCAAGAGCGATGCGGTGGAGCTCACTGGTCCGCGGATGCTGAAGCAGACGTACTTGTCTCCGAACTCAACGTTCAACTCGGAAGGATCGGACGTTGTGGTGTTCCAGTCCGAGTATTTCTACCCCGAGGTCGCGTATTGGAACGTCGAGTCGATGGAGAAGGCGTGTCGCCAACGCCACGACGAAGCGGCAAAAGAGGCGTGTGGATGGTTGAACAAGTTCCCCAAGGGCGAGTTTACCAACAATACCCACGCGACCCACCACTGGCAATGTACGTGGTGCAGGGACGCGCAGTTGGACGAGTTCGGCTCTCTCAGCGACATCTTCGAGGCGGCCGTCATGCGACCAAACATCACGTCGACTGGCGTCGAGTTTGTCACCTCCATGTAAACTGAGTGAGTGCGCCAAGCACTTCTAGGCTTCCAGCGCAAAAACAATAGAGCGCAAGACGGGCGTTAACTAGAGTACGTGTATACATTTCAAGAAGATGAAGTGACGGCAGTGCAGTCCTAGCGCGGCCTGCCCAGCCTTCGGTATCAGATAAATTACTACAGATACTGTATTGAAACTTGCAATTTGTAAGCAATTCTTAAAATTAAGCGCTTTCATTCGCTAAAAACATGTATGTCTTATTAAACATTTGTCTACAAGAGACACCCAACCGACGTGCTATTATTCAAACTCCAGCCATGTCGCCGCCGCCTCGCCGCAGCAGTTCGGGCAAAGGCCGCGGGCGCGGGGGTCGAGGAGGCGACCGCATCAACTTCAGCAGCGAAAACGCCAACGCGAAGCCCAAGAAGCGCGAGCGAGGAAGCAGCAGCAACAAGCGCGGCGGAGGCCGCGGGGGTGGAGGAGGAGGAGGCTTGTCCGCCGCCTCTTCCTCGTCTGCCGCCGCGAGTGCGCGACCCACGCGGGCCGTGACGACGGTACTGAAGAAGCTGGTGGTGCGCAACATTCCCCCGACGGCCTCAGAGCAGGATGCCAGGCAGCTGCTGCAGGCGCATGGCGTGGTAGACGAGTTCGTGTGGCGCTTCGTGCCCGGCCGCAAGCGCAGCAACAACCGCGCGCCGACGCCCGCGAGACTTTACTTGGACATGAAGAAGGAGCCGGAGAGGGCCAGGAAACTCATCGCGTCGCTGCACGGGCAGCTGTTCCACCCGGACGCCAAGGAGAAGGGGGCGAGCGCTAAACCGCTGAACGTCGAGTTCGCCCCGTTCCAGAAGATCCCGCGCGAGAAGCAGCGCAAGGACGCCAAGATGGGGACCATCGACCGCGACCCGGAGTACGTGGCCTTCCTGGAGGAGCTGTCCAAGCCAAAAGACGTGAGTGGACTCGTGTGTTGGGTTGGTGAGATATCAAGATAGAGAGAGCTGACTGGTGCTGTCTTGGTTGTGTGTGTGCGAGTAGAAACTCCCGAGTGCCGAAGCAGTTGTGGATATGGCGGAGGGCGAGACGGTGGAGAAGCCCGTGGCGGCGTTGGTCAAGTACCTGAACGAACGGAAGGTTCACAGCCGTGACAAGGGCAAAGTGAGTGGTTATTTATTTTATTTATCTGATTTGGACCTCTGTTGTTATATGACTGCAATTTTTGTTCTAATGAAGCGGCTGGGTCGTGTTGCTGCTCCCCAGGGGAAATCTGGCGGCAAGTCACTTGACAAGAATGCTCGTCGACAGAAGGGAAAGAAGGATGTAAGTTGCTATTGCTGGAAATAACGCACTCGGTCTGGTATGCTTGCTAGTTAGTTACTGAAGCTGTTTGGGTTGGTTTAGAGCTCCAAGCAAAAATCAACAAAGGATAAGTCGAAGTCTTCAAAGGATCGTCAAAAGAAAAACAACGGCGATGCAGCTACTGCCCAAGGTATGATTGCTAGCTGAATCGGCCGTATAGCCATCTAGTGTGCTAATGGTAGACTGTGGATTCTGCTCTTAGATCCTAAGAACCGCAAGCAACGCGGTAGAGCATCTTCGAAGAAGGAGTCAGCGAAGCAGGAACCATCGAAGGCAGAGCTCACTCAGCCTGGCATGCTGCGTATTATGACCCCCAAGTCTGCTGCCGCAGCTGGTGACTCTACTCTTACTCCCGCTGCCAAGGCGAATGGGACTGCACCATCTACTGATGCTCCGTTGGAACGTGGATCAGAGAAGCGCGGCCTCAAAGGTGGCAAGAAAAATGGCGGTCGTGGACGCAACAACCCCAAAAAGAGCAAAGATGGTGCTGATGGAGCTGACGGTGAAGGTGCCAGTAAGGCCGACTCGAAGCCGCACCCACGCCGTAAAGGTGGAAATGTTGGCAAGAAGGAGCCAAGCAATAAGGGCGAACGAGTGAGTGGGCTTGTTTCCTTATTTGATTTGTGCAGTGGCTTTAATGCTAATGCGTGTTTTGCTGATATTAGAAGAAGAAAGTGTTTGCGCCAAAGGATGCAACTGCGCAAGGCACGCCTACCAAAAGTTGATTGCTCTATGGTCCAGTCCAAAGGAAACTGCCCTCTGACCGTGGAAATGGCATGCCAAATGACACAGCAGAATTGCAGCAGTGGAGTGTGGAAGAACAGGCAGTTGAAAGAAATCGGTGGGCAGAATGAGGTCACCACAGTCCGATGCACAAGGTGTACACGCACAAACAGGTGGCAGCATGTATGCTTGGCGATCAGGAATTGACCCTGGCCAACATGAATGAGCAGCGAACAGACCAACTGAGGTGGGGCTACCACGCTTGCATCGACGCTCTCAGGATGGCTGGCACGGTTTCATTAACTGCGATCGGGACGTGGCATGACGCGGCGGTTGTTCCGAATGGCAATAAATAAGCAGAGCAAGCAGCAAGCGCGAGACAGACGACAAGCAGCAGCCATGGAGTGGTGGGACTATTTTAGGAAGGCAGCAATGCAGCGCCTCGACGGAGGCTGTTCTCTCTGTGCACATGCATCACTTTTTATTGTTGTCCTGCTTGTTTGCTGGTGGTAATAGATGCAGGCGCGAGGGGATCCGGCGATCAAGCTTGTGCTACTAGGAAATGGGTCCGTGGGCAAGTCCAGTCTCATCGCACGCTTCGTGGACGATGGCTTCGCTCGCGTGTACAAACAGACTATCGGGCTAGACTTTTTCGAGAAGAAGCTGCAGCTGCCACGCGACCAACGGATCGTGCTGCAGGTGTGGGATATCGGCGGCCAGACAATTAACAGCAAGATGCTGAGCAAGTATCTTTTCGGTGTGCATGTGGCGCTGTTGTGCTACGACGTCACAGACGCTCAGTCTTTCAGTGACGTCGAGGACTGGCTGCGAGTGGCACGGGAGAACGGTGGCAAGCAGATGAACCTGTACCTCGTGGGCAACAAGACAGACCTTGTCGCCCACCGCGTCATCCCGAACGAGAAGCACGAGGCCTTCATTCGCCAGCACGGACTGCTTGGCGGTTTCCTTGTGTCAGCGCAGAGTGGTGATAACGTACTAAAGACCATCTACCGCATTTCAGCAGCTGCAGCTAACATCCGAGTGTCCGAGTTTGAGCTCTCCTTCTGCGATAAGGTAGTCCGCGCTGTGATACCCGACGCAGGCAACGGGGATCAAGGTGAACAGGAGGCACGCACAGCGATGGCCGACGAAATCGAGGCTGAAGACAGAGCCAACGAGGCGCGCAAGTCTCGGAAGACGGCGCGGCACCGATGCCACATCATGTAGAATCTATATAGCGCCACAGCCCAAGGCTGTACAGAATATATTCCTCACAGAAAATCGCAGTCGGCGCGCAGTATTGCGCGTCGCTCTTCCTCGGTGCCATTGAGGAAAGTAAGTCGCAGCAGTTCTTCGTTGCGCAGCTTCTGCACAGTCGCCGTGAAGGCATATAGCCGCGGTACGATAACTTGGGTCCAAACATCCCGCTTTGGCCCCGTCGAAGACGCAGGAAGACACAGCGGTGTAACACCCAACGACACGCGTGATACTTGGATAGTAGGGTGGGAGGCGGCGCCGTAGTTACATTGCACCAGGTCGCCGTGCTCAACCCCTAGCATCTTCATGTAGACAGCTACCTGGATCTGGTCGTAGAGCGGTGGTGGAGTTCGAAAGCCACGCATTCGGTTCTTGACCTCCACCACTACGGGAGTCAGCTCCCACCCGTCGTCTGCCGAGATGGTCAACGCGTCTGCCACACCGTCCACCATGCCGCAGATGGAGAAATAGCCATCGGGGGACTCTTCTTCCTCCGCATTCTCCCCTTCTTCGCTGTTCTCAATTGTCAAATCCACAGTCTCAGACTCGAGCGTTCGTCTACATGTAGGCTGCCTTTTGGGAGTCACTGAGCGCTGACTTTGCTCAGCCAGTAGCGAGTAGTTCACATGAGCTTCCTCTGCATCTACTGGGGATGGGAAAGTGAGCAAGTAGAAATGCTCATTCGTGAGCCGCACCTTGGATCCAGTCTGCCGTTCGTAAGCCTACTAGCAACACACCAACACCTCATCAGTATTTGCACTATCCAGTCCATAGCATACTATTAATACTAAGTAGACGTCAGCTCCCGCACCTCCAGAGCCAGCGACTCGTTGCGAGTGCCGACGCTCGTGTGGAGCTTCTCGGCCAGTAGCTTGCGCGCCTCCTGCGCCTCGTCGCTTGCGAGTTTCTTGCTCTTCTGCGCCTCCGCCAGCCGCTTGTCCACGCCTGCCAGCAGCCTCTGGGCCGCTTCCACGTGCGCGGGAGTCGCTCGGTCCTTGGCCCAGCGAAGCGCCGCCCGGAGCTGCGGAGCCGCCGCCGTCCCGCTCTTCCGCACGAGCAGCTCCAGCTCCTCGTCTTTGGACACGAGGCGCAGCTGCAGCCGAGCGGCGTCGCGCGCCAGCAGCGCTCCCCGGTCTTGGTACATGCAGTCCATCAGCTCCTCTGCCACGTCGCCGAAGTCGTGCAGTCCCGTCACCAGCGCCACCTTCGACGCCTAGAACCGCAGCACCACCATCTCTCTCCGAGTTTGTAATTTGATACAATTTTCAAGTTATGAGGAGAATTTTCGGAACAAGAGATGGCTACATTGAAGTTGAGGTGGCAGCGAGGAGAGCTAAGCCTTCGCGCAGACTCGCTGCGTCTGCGTGCAGCAGCAACTCGATGCCCTCCAGCGAGTCAGGCACGTGAGGCTCTTGCTCTTGTTCTTGCTTTTGCTTTTGGTCGGGTTGTGGTGCCAGCAGTTCGGACGAGACCGCGTCGGGCGAGTCGCCACGCGCGTAGCGGCAGAACGCGCGCTGGAAACTCACGAGCGTATGCTGCTGTCGATGGGCCGCTAACTCAGAAAGAGGAGCGGTGTCGGTGTTGAACTCAGCCTGCTGCAGAAGACGCACAAAGAGAAACACGCAGGTTGGCTTTCGAGTGCTGTCAAGTGAGCAGTTGGGACGGAAGTTCGGTACCAGCGCCTCGAGTAGCTGCAGAGCGCGCTCAAAGTGCCTGCGCGCTATTATCACGTGAGCCAGCAGCTCCTAGAGACCAAAATGCAGACTGTTAACGAGCCATCGGTGACAGGAACTGAAGCTGGGACTTGGCGGCGCTTACCAGACTTTCACGATACATGATGGCGTGGTGAGCGTCTGCACTGCTGGACGAGGCTTTTGTCGCTTCCACAACATCCTCCAGACATTCCGTTGCCTCCTCGCGGCACCAGCTCAACAGAGGGTCCTGAGCAATGAGGCACTGCGCAAGGTGGTGGCGCGCCTCCAGGGTCAGACTTGGATTCGGTATCAGAGAACGCAGCAGCTCACTGAGGAAAACGAAATAGAAACCAAAGCAAAGTTGTTCAGTCTTAGGGTTTAGTCCTGCAGCCACTCCAACTCTGCTGGCCAAGACATGCCTTACCTGGCTGCAGCAAACTCTCGCTGATCCTTTAGCAGAAGCGCTTGCGTGTACAGTGTGAACGGATCCTCTTCTAGTGCGAAGCAGAGTCGAAAGAATGCGAGAGGGCTCTCCTCGTTGTTGCCACCAGCGTCGCGAGCTGTTGATGGCGCCTGACAAGCTGACAGCAGCACATCAACCTCATTCTTTTCTACCAGACCCTCATCCTTTCGTGCCGTGACGCGGCCCCCTGGGAGATCCGGCTGCACTGCAACTGGGGCAAGTGCCGCGACAAAATCTTCTTGACTCGGAGCTGCCCCTGCTGCCTTCGCCTTCTTCCTCGAAACGCTATTGCCCATGGGTAGGAAGGAGCTCAACCGACGCCAAACGAATCTTTCACACTGCTCATAAAATAGCATTCCTGTTCACACTTCACCTGCACCTTGATCTTACTCCGTCTCAACAGCACTGTCTGTATCGAACTCGACCGCACTGTCAGTTGTATCCAGCACAAACTCACCACTCGTCACCGACTCGCCATCACTTGCATGGCGCTCCTGTTCTTCGTCTTCCTCTTGCAATGTCGCTACGTCGGCATCCTCGCTGGGATGCTCCAGATCGGACAGCTCCAACCTACTCGGAACTTCAGCAAGAGTCTCAAGCCGATCCAAGTCCGTTGCAGGTGTTGCCAGGTCTGCAGGCGCTCCAAGCTCCGCCATTTCACCATCGACCACAACAAGCACGCGGTCCACAGCGTTCAGCAGAATTGCTCTCTGGGCTTGGTCATGCTGTGGCGACGCTGCAGCGGACGGTAATAACAGCAAGACGGTTGCGTCGCGGAGCTCTTCGTGCACCACTCGCTGCAAAATCTCAAGTGTAGCGTCATCCAGAGCAAACTTCGGCTCCGGCTGCAGTTCCAACTCGTCCTCGCGTGGCACAACTAGCACAGGTGTCAATGCTAGCGCCACTACGGCTGGCTCGCTCAACATCGCACGAGCCAGACTCAGTAGGAACCGTTTAGTGGGATTTTGCTGAAGACCAGAGACGCCTGGCAACGGTCCATCCAGAGTAGCCACATTGCTCGCAAGTCCCACGACACGCAGCGCAGTCCACAGCCGGTCGTCTTCAATGTCAGCGCCACTCGGATCAAGCTGCGTACGCACCGAGCCGTCATATAACGCACCGTTGGGTGCAGCAGCCGACACACACGCTACGCGAGAGCGAAGCGTACGCAGACCTAAAGTGGCGACATCAACGCCATCTACCACGATCCGCCCTGCTGTCAACTCATGCACACGCAGCAGTGCGCGACCCACCGAAGAAACTGAAGATGCAGCGGACGACTCGAGTATGGCAACTTTCTCCCCTGCCTGTAGGCGGAAAGATACACCTTTAAGAGCTAGGGGCGGCGCACCACCATCGCCAATCTCGAACATGTCAGTAAGCTCGTCAACAATAACAGCTGCCGGGTCACGGAAGCTCACGGCATCAAAGCGCAAGTCACCGTTCGTAGGCCACGACAATGAAGGGTTGACTTCGCTCTGAACAGGTGTAAAGGGTGCTGACGCCCGCCTTGCTGCTGCAGTCGAGTAGGCTGCGCTTTCCGTGATCACTTCCGCCCCCCGCACAGCAGCCTGAGTTCGAGCAGCAGTCGGTAGAACCGGGCTCAACCAAGCCCATACGCGCACGAGCGACTCAAGTGCGCCACCATCTACTACCAGTGCTTCATGCAGAGCTAAAGCCAGCACACCAGCGCTCAGCGTGTGTCGCAGCGCCAAGAATGATGAAGCTGCCACAATTCCCACGATGACAGCTCCATATAACTGGACACGCAACGCAAGCCACTGATCGACGTGCAGTCCGAGATGACCGTCACGAGCGGCGACATCCAGAAGCCAGAAATGGTGACCCAACACACGGTGCACATGTGCCAGTCCAAAGGCTCGCACCACACGCGCGCCCGCAAGCGACTCAGCTGCGTGCAAACGCGCAGCTTGTCGCGCTGTGCGCTCCAAGTGGAGCAGATCACGAGCAGGTCGCAGATACAACCTCGCCGCATGCACATACATGTAGACCACTGGCGCAAGCAGCACTGCATAGTAGCGCATCACCGCCGCGGCAGTCAGCAGCGCGGTCAAAGTCGAGGCTCCAAGTGCTAGCATAGCACCAACTGCAAGAGGGAGTCTCGTATCCAAGTCAGTGAGATCCTTGTCTGTGAAGGCTCGCTCGAGCTCAAGTCTCCTGGCAAGGCTGAGTCGCTTCGACCGGGCTCTACCGCTCCCAGCACCAAAGGCATCGAAGAAAACCAGAGGAGCATGTAGGAACGCGGATGCTAATGATAAGAAGGCACGGCGTGCTCCCTCAACTGCCGCCACAGCGATTCCCAGCGAATACCCAAGTGCCAAAAGCCCACCACCCAGCGCCAAGGAGGCATAAATGAGTTGATCTGCCGCCATGCTCGTGTGACTGCTGGAACGTACCCAGTAAGCGACCCACAGCTCACTCAGCAGATGCAAAGCTTGCCAGAAGAATAGCAGAACGAAGAGAACCAAGGCTATACGAACGCCACCAATAGCGTGCGTGTAGGCCCGAATTGACTTGTGCAGCCATTCATCCTCACTCCATTCAGCTTCTGCTGTTGTTTCGCACGAAAGATATTCGCGCACCGGTCGTTCACTTAGAGAGTAGCGAGTCATGCTGACAGTATTTTCAATGGACAGCTGCTCGATGCCCGCTGGTTCCTCTGTCGGGAAGTACGGTGGCTCATAGGTGCTCGCAACCTCAACGCCAGAAGCAGAATAATGGACCCAGCTCTCCTCTGCAGCTTCCTCCTCTTCCTCGTTGCTGTCCTCGTCCCCATCTTGCTCTTTCCGCCCCGTGGCTTCATAAATATCGCGGGTGTGCACGAGTCGGCCGCCGTCTTCAAAGCGGATGGCATCGTCTACAAGCTCCGACTTAACGAACTCTGCACGCGTCGTAACAACTACTCGTGTCTTGTTGCGCAGAAGTCCCAACAAGCAGCGGGTGAAGATATCGCGTGCTGCGGATCTGGGGTATACGTGTGCTAGTGGTTCGTCAAGCAGGTACACATCAGCATCGCTGTAGCAAGCACGCGCGAGGCTCACAAGCGCTTGATGCCCTGAGGTTGGCTTCCAATCCTGAATAAGTGTGTGATCACCAGCCGACAACACTGCAAGTGGGTTGACGAGTGCGCACGCGTCGAGCACGCGCTGATACTTGCGGCGGTCAAACGGAAGACCGAACAGCACATTATCACGCACCGACAGCATTTGCTGCAGCCATGGTTGCTGGGGGCAATAGGCCACAGACCCACCGACATATACACGCCCACCACCACCACCATCACTCCCATCACGCGCTTGCATTTCACCCAACAACGCCGAGAAAAAGGAGGACTTGCCACTGCCAGGGCGTCCATGGACCACTAGGAGCTCACCAGCGCCCACAGTCACATCCAGGTGCTGAAAAACTACAGGGCCGTTAGTAGCCCAACCCAACGTGGCGTCTTCAACAGCCACGACGACATCTTGTGGGTCGTACTTGGCTACTAGACCCAAACTATCACGCCGAGCTACAGCATACGGGTTCAGTTCCTCCTGGTCCATGAAGTGCGAAAGATTGCGCAGAGATTGCCAAGCAGCCTGAGCACCTAGCACCGCCCCGGGAAGAGTTCGAAGTGGCGTCTGAATGAGACGCACAAGCGCCAGAGTGGCAAATGCTGATGCGGGGGTGAGAGGATGCGTGGACGACTGATAGCCCACCGCCAGTGCCGCAGTGGTCACCAACACTGGCGTCGCGAAGTTGAATGCAGCCTCGGCGGCACCTCGCACCTGAAAACGCCACAAAGCCGCAAGCTCCCGTCCGCGCGTAGCATTCACACGCGCTCTTGCAGCCGGTTCCCACGCGTGCAACTTCACAGCAGGCATGGCGTGCACCATGTCGGCCGCAGAGTTCTGTCGGTCCTCACGTGTCCGTCGCAGTCGCTCCAACGATCGGCGCTGCAGTTGATTTAGCAGTTGTGAGACCACAAGTGTCATGACCACCACGCCCACAGTTGCTCCACACGCTGCAGCACCGATGAACTTCTCGACTAAAGCCAAGATCAACGCCAGCACCAACGGCGCCGCCCAGAGTTCGTGCAGACACGCAGTGCCCTGCAGCAGTCGCGTCACATCGGCGGCGTAGAGTGCGTCGGTGTCTCGAACCGAGGCGTTTGACAGCTGCAGTGCCTTCTGGAACACTAAACTCTGCAGCGCCGCCGTGAGTCTCAGCGTCGACGTTTGCAGCTCCACCCGGACGAAGGCCGACAGCAGCGCACGCAGCAGTCGGGAGAACAGCAACGTCCCCAGCCAGAAGAGCAGGCTGCGCCTCGTCTCGTGGTCGTCCCGCTGGCCCTCCTGTCCCTGATCCTGCTCCTGCAGCAGCGCCACTCCTCGGAACAGCACGTAGGGCCCCAGCAGGTCGCACAGTTGCACGACGGCGTGCAGGGTCCCGAGTCCTGCGAACTGCAGGCCGTGCGCCTTGACAAAGGCCAGCGACAGGGAGCCGCTGGAGATCCAGGCGCGCTGCAGCGCGTTGGCGCCAGGCTCGGCCCGCGCGTAAGGCGGCAGCTCCCAGACGTCCGCCTGCTGCAGTCCGCGCTTGGTTGCGGCTCGGCCTCGGCGCTGGTGGAGCTGCTGCTGGTGCTGGAGGTACTGCGTCTGATACTGGGGAGGCTGGGGCTGCGTTTGAGTCTGAGGGTGATTGGCGAGCGCCACCGACGGCGTGACCCACTGCAGCAGCAGGCGGCTGGTGAGTGACGCGCACTCGACAGGATGCGCGAACACCTGGGGAGGCGGCGCGCCGGACAGCAGCGGCAGGCGCTCCGAGCGGGCGGCAGACGCGCTGGACAGGACGGACGACCGCCCGAACACGTCGCTGCCGGCGCTCGCGCTGCTGCGGCGCGTATGAGACATCGGCGGCAGCATCTTGGCGGCGCCTCGAGCTTTTTTGGCTTCTTTTTGCAAGTGATCCATGATCGATAGCTGCTTGGATACGCTAAAGAACCCTGTGTATTGTGATGACCTTCTAGTTGTGATTAAGTATCTGATATCAAAGATACATCGGGTGCAATGTTGGTAGAGCTAATGTAAACTTCCTCCTTCAATTGATAATTATTGTGCACTATTTAATACACTGTGAGATCGCACCAGATCAAATGATAAAGGTAATGATGTAATTAACACATATTGAAGTGGCGCACACCTTATTTCGGTGCATCCCGCATGGCTGAATCTGATTTACACTGCAAGTTTACAAGGCGATGAGTGCTGCAAGGCGCACGCCTTCAACGCTTGGCTAGCTGTCGACGGCGACCGGCGATTGGGCAAGATGAACGGCTCGAAATCTGCGCGTTGCATTCGCAGTCACAAGAATTTCAAAGACGATGGCTTAGGGAGGTGGACCACAGCAGCAGCAGATGAGTCAGAGGCGCTCTTCCGACCTCGGTCATGCGTTTGTTTGTTGCCGCACTAGAGGTTGACGGGAGGGAAGACAACCAACAGCTCAGGAGCTCGCGTGGGTGAGTTGAGCGCGGCGGGGGCCTCCAAGCGTCAAGACGAAAGAGGGGGGGGTAATGGCCTTCTATTTGAGTGTTTTGTTTTTATCCTATAGAAGCCTGATATGCAATTAAACGGTCCTGAATGGAATCCGCCTTTCGGGTTGGTACGTGTACGTGGGCTGTGCCCGTAATATGCAGGTGCTGGGCTGTGCGCTCGAGGTGAGACCTCATGGGGCTTGGTGTGGGGGCGGTACCAGCGGCGTTGAACTCATATGTGAAGCGTCAAGACGAAGTCTACGCTGCGTGTGCTACTTAATGTAGACTACATTACGGCGCTGACGGATGCCCGTCTCTACGAGCGGCCATTAGACACGCTCGACAACTTGGCGTCGTGCGACCATCGCAACGAGTCTCGACACGGACGGCATCAGGCCACCGTGCTTGGCTTGCTTACCCGTCTCAAGTCTTCGGGTCCACTGCGCGCCATAAAACTCAGACTCCGACCTCGATCGGTGATGCATGCGGCTTGGCCCTGCGAAGTTCGCAGTGCGAACATCGCGTTGCACTGCAGGTGCTGCATGAGCAGCCTCGAGATGTGTAGGCAGATGTTACACTGATTTTTTGTATTGAAAAATAGTGTCCATATGGTGTGGCGTGGACCGAATAGGAGCCGGACAACCGACAGTTCAGTATTCGCCATTGTAGAAGCGAGCATGGACCCTGCACGCGGACGATTGCAACGCTGTACGGGCTTCTTGCTGCTGCTGGTGCTGCTGCTAGTGGCGCTGTCGGGTGTCTCCGCCGCCTTCAGCAACAGCAATGAACAGGCCACGGGAACAGCCTCTCACTCCGAAGCCACAGCCACGACCACAACCAGGACGACCGCCGACGCGACGACCAACTTCGCCGCCGACGATGAGGACAGCTCCGAGACGCTGTTGCAGAAGCAACTGGCGGCGCTGAGGGTCTGCGGGTGGCTGGCGCTGCTGCTGTATGTGGCGCTGTCGCTGGCCGTCGCGTGGCGCACCTCGCTGCACTTCCTGTACTCGAGTCGCGGCGCCAAGAAGGTTTTCCACGTGACGCTGCTGGTGTCGACGCTTCTGCAGCTGCCGGAAGCCATCGAGTGGATCTGGTACCCGACGTCGCAAACGTGGGAGGCCATGTACGTCTGTCGCCTCTACTCGCTGCTGCTACTGTCCTTCTGCAAGTCGTACCTGGCCATCTGCTGGGCCGGCGTCGTGTCAGCAGGTCAGCGGCTGGCGCGGTGGCGCATGACCAAGCTGGTCGCTGTGCTCAACTCGCTGCTGGTGCTGTGGGGCGTGCTGGTGCCCATTCTGCTGTCCAGATATAGCGACGACGTGTACGGCCAGTACAGCTTTATGAGCAGCTCGCTTCGAGGCGTGCTGACCTACTCAGGGGTGATTGTCGTGCTGTCGTACGGTGTTCTGCTGGGCTACCAGGGGTTCCGTCTCCGTCACCGTCTGCTACTCGCGCGCGGCACCGTCCCCGCCAGCAGTGTGGAGAAATCTCTCAACCAACTCATGCTCGCCATCTTCATCTTCATCGTCTCGGACGTGGTGCGCTTACTGGCGCTGGTGCTCAACGAGTCGGGCGCTACCATGTCCATGATCGTGTACCTCATCCTCTACAACATCATCCCGAACGTCTTCCCAACCATCTGCATGCTGTACCTCATGAGGAGGATCACAGGCAGGGGCGGCAGCGACGTGGGGGTCAGCAACATGAAGGGACTCGGCGGCAAGCGGACGCTGTCAAAGTACATGACGGAGCCCGACTCGGACGACAGCAGCAGAGGAAGCACTGGCAGCGACAATGCTACCCGCGCCTATGATGAGAATGCCATTACCAGGGCGCAGTGGGAGCTGCAGGCACAGCAGCAGTATCGTCGCCACCAACAGGACCAGATCCAGAGCGCTAGGGAAGCGCAGCAGTCCCCGGCGTTCTGCTGGGTCCGCGAGTCCATGGATCTCCGCTGAGCCAGCCTAGCACATTCTAGTTGTATAGACAACTTCGAAATGGACGTCTTAAGTTATTCACCATCAAAGCCTCCTGTTTAGTTGATCACGACTACTACTAGCCTCCTCCCCAACTTGAAAGCTGCACCTCTTTCGAACGCAGGAGAGCAAGTTTCTCACGCAGTCGACGTTGCTGCAGGAGCAGCGAGCCCAGCTCGTTGAGACGAACGCCGCAGTGCAGTGCAAGTCGTGGAGGCCCATGCTTCGCCAGTTCCGATTGCTTCGTGCGTCGCAGCGACTCCGGCAGTTCCAATGGCAGCTCGTATGTCGCCATGGGTACTTCTACCGCACTTGAAGAGGACGTGAAGCTCGGGGCTGAAGGCCGCAGGGAGGTTAAGTCACTTGCTTCTTTTTCGTCTTCAGAGGAGGACGACGCAGAAGAAGCTTGAGATGTTGGCTTTGTTGGCTTGGTCTCCGAAGCACTACAGGTAGTCACCGCTGCAGCAGGCAATCCCACCGTTGGCACCGACACAGTGGGAAACGCATTGCTACTCGTGCGAGTAATAACATCTTCAATCCCAAGCTGCGCACGCCCCAGAACCCGTCGTTGTCTCACTGTGGACAACATCGGCCCTCCGTCACATACACGGAGAGCTAGCACGTCTCCTAGAGCTGCCACAGGCAACTCGAAACTTTCATGCCACAGAGGTGAACGACTTTTCTTGCTCACCGATGTGTTGGCCGTTTGTGTCGGCGAAGGCGACGCGACGCGGCCACCAGCTCCTTTCACACCAGACTTGGAGGCTTCCAATAATTTCATGCTCTCCGAGTCACCTGGGCTGTCACTACCTGCCTCTGGTTGCACGCAAAACTGCACAAAGGAGTGTATGGGCGAGGCAATTGGAAGCAGACTCACGCCCTGCACGTCCACGTAAAGCACGCCCACACTTGTCGTGTCATCTTCCCCATCACGAAGCTCTGCTATCCTCTTCTCCAGTGCTAACAGTTGCATTTGCTGGTGGCGCCATTGGTCACGAAACTCTTCAGCAGCATCTTCCTCGCCCTTGTCACCAGTGACTACGTATCGAGGCACACCATTAAGGAAGACTCGTCCTGGAGGTAGTGCCGCCTTGGCGCTTGCCGCGAGGTGAGTGCCTAAGTATCCGAGATATTTACTCTCCAACGCTGCTTGCTTAACTCTCAGCACCATGAGACGACGCTCTTCGCCGAGATCTTGATGGTCCTTTAATGCGTATGCTACCCAGCCGACGAAAGCAAACAGAGCACCCAAGGCCACCACACGTTGTTCAAACGTTTTGTTGTCCAGGTCGGCAGCAGTCGAATTCAGTAAAATCATTAGCATGAAGACAGTGGAGTGTAGAACAGCACCAATCCGCAGCACATGCAGGTAGCCGAGCCATGACCCTAGAGAGAGCGCTTGGACTGGAAAGGGTCGCTGAGTATCGTAGCACAAGCTGTGTGCATCCACTCGTATTTGAAGTGCTGCAACCAGCCAAGCTAATACGCAGCTTGAGAGAGGAGCTAGCGGTGCGAACCAAGCCACATAGCCCAGAGGTACCAGTACTTGGGCGTAGTCGAAGAGCACTCCCTCGTACGGTACTAATGCTAGCTCGGGTTCGATACTGCACGAGTCGATGGGCGAAAACGTTGGTGAAGCTGACGCGAGCAGCGTTGCCGTCGAACCGACACTCCTTCTTTGTACGCGCTCTTCCTTTGGGCAGGGTCCCGATGCAGTTTCCACCAACACGCCATTTCTTTCGGGATCCACACCACAAATCAAACGCCAAACAGCCCAGCGAAGACCCCACAACGCCAGAGCAACGTCTAGCCCGAGCATTATCAGCAACAGGTGAGCAGCTTGGTCGTGATTCGAGATACTGACTTCGGCATCCTTAGCATGAGACTGGCAGTGCCCAAAACTGCATCGTAGTGGTCGCAAAAATGACAACCCCCACAAAGCCCCAAAGCAATTGGCACTCTGCAGCACTGCAAACTTAAATGTGAGCTGGGAGTCGTAGTCACGTTGCAGGCGATGGTTTTCCCAATTGGTGAGCGCTCTGCTGCAACGTGCAAGGTGTGGCGTCGCGCACTTGCTGATCAGCGCAATAACGCCTAAAGCCACGTTAAATCTCCAGGATGCCTCTGTCGAAAGAGCCTGAAAACGGTTACTTGCCACCACCACAGCATTGCCTGCACCAAGCTCCAACGTTACAGCTACTAGCACCAGCGACGACACTAAGCGGCGGGCGATTTCCTTCCCCAGTGGTGAGTACGGCTCCAAGCGCAGGGTTACCGGGCTGCGTCGCATCTGGCCACGGAACTGAGGCCTTGGTAGCTGCAACAGAGGATTAACTGCATTGTTGCCATCTCTAGGGGTGCCGCCGGACCAGCGAGCGGCAAGACGTGCCTCCTGTAGCTCCCATTTGCGCACGAAGATGCCAAGGAACGCACACGTACACAAACAGAAGGCTGCTTCTGCTTCTCGGGGCCTCGAAGTCTTCGTCGCTACAACTGCAAGCACTAGCGCCAAGAACCCGATCGTACTCAACGCACTCGCGTGGAATTGAGCAAACCCGAAGTCTGAAGGAAAACATACGACAAGAGTTTGTCAGTGAGCAGACAGAACTGCGAGGCAAAGCTACCGGTAGTGCCGGAAAGATTGACAGACGTACAGAGCGCGAGCTGCTCTCCGAAGTAGTTCCGCACATGGAGAAGAAAATCTGTGGCCGGTCCTTCATCACGGGAACACCGGAAAAGCCCGCAAAATACTTGCCAGGGGCTTGGGAGTTCCCCCCACTGCATCCGAAGCACGTTGAGGGACGTGTCCACATCAGTACTTCTGTAGGTATGCGGGCAGAGATGATGTTCCAGTAGCCCGCGTTCCAGCAGTGCATCGCAGTCGAACTCTGCATCTATCAGCGCCTTCGTCAGGCGGATCTTGTCTACCACGCGAAATGATGATAAGGTGCTGCCGTCAATATCGTCACCACCGTCTCCTTCGTCATCAATCTGCCGGTACAGGTAGCGCAGTGCAGCGAGATCTCGGAACGGGAGGTACACCACATGTTCTTCGGCCTGCACACCGCTCTTGGAGGTGGAGAAGCGCTGCAGGGCACGCAACCGACGAGACCACATTCCGCTGTCCTCATAATCGAAGATCTGAGCGTCTTCTGCGGCGATCTTGCCTGCTAGAAACAGTCGATAGATCTCTTCCTGCGCATCGGCTTGGCTCCACAGTTTTGCCTCCTCCTTGCTATCGGGCGTCCCAAGTTCCAGCGCGCTAGAGGCACGTACCTGCACCTTGAGTCTCTCCCCGGTGGCCCTCAGCAGCGCCGGAGACGGTCGAAAGGTCAGTAATATCCGACCGTTGCCTTGGCTCTCTGTGCGCGAACAGACCGTCATCCCAGGCAGAGCAGAAAACCGCGCGATGATCACGTCCCGCATCAGTTCCTGCAACGCCGAGAAGGGAATCATGTCCTGTGCCATGGGTGTGCCCGAGCGAAATTTGGCCTCCCAAGCCGCGCGCAGCTCGTCGATCGCACGCGCCTCACACGCCGATCCCCCCGCTGTCACCCCACGCAGCATTTCGCACACCTCACCATAGCTGATGCGCGGCATCTCCCGAACTGAGGGCACCGGGAACACGAGCGTGTAGTAGAAGGACTCGCGCACATGCGGCTTGCCACGCGGCGACGCCCCCGGGCTGGCGACAATCCCCAGCGTGACCGAGTCGTACGACATGGCACCTTGGGGTTGATCTGCCGCCTTGAACTAAATAGGATCCACTCGCCAAACGTCGTTTCGTCGTGACGGGACGGACACCTTGCAGCGGAGATAGAAGGGAGGGAATGCATGTCCTCTCCGCACGAACCGCAAGTGGGGCTGGCGCAGCATCCCCAGGTTGCAGCTGCGGCAGTCACCACCGACCTCGCCACGAACCACCGGAATACGAGGTGCGTCTCCTTTGCTGGCACTGGTTGTCGTTGGTGGCTAATCGAATCGTCTTGTGGCTGTGTGTAAAGACCTTTCAGTGCATCGGATGCGCACGGTGGAGACTTGCTCACGGTTCTCGTGCACTTCGGGCGGCACCTGGATGCTCTTGTCCCCAACGAGACCCCGACAGAGCTCGACAGCCCAGGCACCACTCCTGCCGCCCGTGGAGAACGGCTCAACACATATGTGGTCGCTTCGGTTGGTGCCTTTGCTGCATCCTTTGGCCGCGTACAATGTCGCCGAGGTGGGGACACCAGAGCAGCAGACCTAGAAGCCCCAACACTAGAAGGCAAAGTTCTGTACGAGCAAACGTGCTCTCCATACGCCGCAACACGCGTTGTCGAAGGCAGCACTTCGCCTTCGTGGACCGAGATGCTAGCAATCCCGTTGCCCACAGGATGGTCGGAAGCTCTGCCTTTAAGGCAGCAGCGACCCGAGTCAGGAGACGGAGCAGGAGTAAAACCAGGTGCTATAGTGGATGTGGCAGACACCACGGCAAGTGCACACTTGGCGCTGAAACTCGAGCTCGTGGAGCGTGGGGCCAGCCACCAGGAAGATTTCTTGCTCGCAACGTGCGTGCTTCCGCTCGCCAAGATCGGGTGTCAGCAGCAGCAGACACGTTTCGCGTTTGCTTTTCCATCATCTGCCACCAATAGGTCGTTGGACCAAGCTTCACCTGCTTGTATTTATGTGTCGCTGCACGCCACGTCTCGAAGCCGAGTCTCCAGTACCAGTGCTCTTGAACAGGTAGAGATCACAGTCGAGTCTTTCACGCCCATAGTCGTTACTGGAAGCGAGGACGAGGGACTACCATTCGACTGCACAAGCCTCGCCGCTTTGATAGATCTTGGCAGCAACACCTCCTTTTTCGAGACTGTGGAAAAATACAGCGTCCTCGAAAGCCACTTTACACTTCTTCAGGATGGCCAGGCTCTTCCAGAACATAGTACTGCCACGTCCAGGACAGATGCCAAGGGAGTTGGTATTACACCTTCGTCCTCTTCAGTCACGGGTAGCGCTTCAGGGATTTACGAGTGGTTCTTTCCTTTCAGCTTCGCCTTGGCCGTTGGAAGTAACCAAGACGCTTGTGCTGCAGTGGATATCGCGCTCTTTATAACTTCGTCTGTACCCCAGAAACCTGTTGGTCGCGGTCAGCTCCAGCTCTCATCAGCCAGTGTTAAAAAGGATGGATCGCCACTACGGCACACGGTGATTCCTATCACACTTGACGGCGACAGCTCTCGTATCCTTGGTCACCTCGCATTACGCCTCCGCTGGTGGGATGCTGCAGCTTGGAGCTCCTTCATAGATGATATCCCCGCTCGCCGAGTTGTTTGCACGAATCGCTGGAAGCGTTCACCTCGACCGGCAATTGCTTGGATGGGGGCACTTTGGCGTGGACTCAACCGTCATCCTGTAGCTTTAATTTGCGATGCTGGGGGTGTATCCAGTGTGTTTGCAGAGCTACTTGCACAATCTTCATCAGGTCAAGAAGACAAACAGAAGTCGCAGCACGTACATGCTCAACAGCAACACCACCAAAATTTGGCCGCTCCACTCAACAACAGCAAAGAAGCAGACGATATCAGTGCATTGCTGAGAGAGCAGCTCACCCACTTGCAGGCAGAAGGAACCGCACAGCGCCTTCAAATTGAACGAGTACGTTGTTGACGCGATGATGCAGTCCTGGTTGAAGTGAATCTAACTTGCCTCCCTTCTGACTGTGCAGCTCCAGGATGAGCTGGACACGCGTTTAGCTGCTATCAAGATGTGTGGCTTGGAGATTGTGGCCTTCCGGGTAAGCTTCTCAGTCTGCGCGATGTCACCTTGCCATACCTGACGCCTACATCCATGTCTTCATAGCGACAGGCACGCCAGAAAGATGAACAGCTACAGAAACTCACTGGGCAGGTTGAAGTTGCACAGCGACGCGAGCAGCAGCAACTAGCGGAGTTGCTCGCCTCCACCAATAGTAATGGAAGCGCTTTTCCTACGCGCCTGGAACACCAAGCAGCATCGCAACGGTTCACGCTGCTAGCCACAAAGTACAAGGAGCTAGATCATGAGCATCAAACCATGAAGCAGCAGCTTGCTGACGCACAGCGGTCTTTGAGCTCGTATGCCGACCTAGAGACAAGTCACAACAAGCTGCAGGAAGCTCATCTTGTGCAGGCATCCCTGGTGCAGCGTCTACAGCGCGACAAGCAGCACGCAGCCGCTCTCAAGGTGAGGAGAATCTCATGCAACAGCTTGATACATGCAGTAGACTCACCGTAGTTTGTGACTTGCCAGAAAGCGGTCCGCATGCAGGAAAAAGTGATCCGTCAGTTTGAGCAGACGGTCGCACAGCAGTCAGCAGAAACGCCAGAGCGGCCTTCACTAGGCGAACAACACGCACCCGGGATGGAGCAACCAGAGGCCGACGGTGGAGACGACAGCGGCAGTGAGACGCGGGAGATTCTTCTGCGTGTACGCGTGCAAGTCCTAGAGCAGCAATTGCAGACGAACGCACGCGATGCTGCAGCTGAAATGAGTGCGCTACGCATGCGCATCTTGGAGCTAGAGACGGCGGAGAGCCGTCGTACTGGGAAATAGAGCAGCAGCAGCAGCGGCGGCGGCGACGTCGCTGGCTGCCCTCTAATTGTGCTTGTTGAATTGGTCTGTCCGGTTAAGATGGATATGTAGACTCTAGAGAGATACTGCAGGGCTCTACTTCTTGTCGTAGCGGGACTTCTTGACGCCCAGACCTGCCACGAAGCCCTCGCCTTCTTTCCTGCCCTCGTTGGTCGTCTCCGTCCACGTCTTCTTCATGCCTTCTTCGTGGAACCCTAGCTTCTCCAGCTCCTCCGGCTGCATCAGACCCCTTCATAATGCAGTATGATAGATAAATTGTGAGACCATCACTCGTCA
Source organism: Phytophthora podocarpi (assembly GCA_001314375.1). Taxonomy (NCBI): domain Eukaryota; phylum Oomycota; class Peronosporomycetes; order Peronosporales; family Peronosporaceae; genus Phytophthora; species Phytophthora podocarpi. The sequence goes on along the minus strand of LGSN01000266.1, from coordinate 28,344 downwards.
CTCGATACAACAACAACAAAGATGCGCAGGACGCACTTGTCCATCCGACATTGCAGGTAGCCGGCCGACAGCTTCTTGCAGTCGATGTGGCTGTTGCCGTGCTCGCGCATGCAGGCCAGAAACTTCTTCATGGCCGGCTTGCACTCGCCGTAGTGGTCCAGCGGGAACGATCCCTTCTCGGGCGGCCGCTTGTTTTGCGAAGGCGCCTGCGCTGCGTTCATCCTGCTGGTTCGTTGAGTGTGCCGATTAAAGGACCACCGCGCATTTATCGCAAATATAGCCCAAACATTATACAATAGGTTTGTACGTCATAGTTTATCAAGGTTAACTGGATGCGCAACTATTCTAATATTACATGTGTGGTACACTCAACATAGCCTCAAGATATGCTCGACATTTGAATGACAACGGTCGTGATGCTGACGCCTGTGGTGTTGATCGGCATCGCGGCGGGCGCCATGGTGTTCGTGGGCTCTCTGCTGGCGGTGTTCCTGCTGCTGCGCCAAGGGGGTTCTTTCGAGCGCATGACACAGGAGGCGGTGGGGCTGCCGGCGACTCTGGGCGAGCAGAAGCCTCTGCTGTACGACGAGCTGCTGGAGAAGGCGAAGACGCTGAGCACTCGGCCGCCGCCGCTTGGGTCCGACAAGTTGTTGGAGGGGGAACTCGTCTACGTGAGGGATTTTGCAGCATCCAGAGACGTCACTGATCTCTTTTTCGTCTCCAGTGGGGAGCCGCGCGGCGGCATCTTTCGAGACTTGACGTTCGACGCCGACGAGATGATCTGGAGGTATCTGCCGCATGGACCCTTTGCGTCCTTGGCAGAGTTCAAGAATTTTTATTCTAGTGAAGAGGCAGATGCCCGTCACTTTGCGCTGGTGCATCGAGAGAGCAAGCAGCTTATTGGAATGGTGACACTGGGCGAACACTCGCCGATGAACCTCCGCATCGAGTTGATGAACTTGTGTCTCGCTCCGGCTTTTCAGGGTACAGCAGTACTGACAGAGGCCGTGCTGCTGCTGTTGAAATATCTGTTCGATAACGGATACCGTCGGGTGGAGTGGCGATGTGACGGGCATAACGTACGCGCTCGACGTGCTGCCCACTCGCTGGGCTTCACTTTTGAAGGCGTGATGCGCAAGCACCGCATCATCAAGAACTGCAATTGCGACACAGTCGTCTTTGCTGCTATCAACAGTGAGTGGGGGGTCATGGAGGAGCACTTGCAACACAAGCTTCGGCAAGCTTTGCAAAAGGAGGAAACAAGTGCACCAGCAGGTAAGGAGACTGAAAAGAAAAAGACACGATAGGAAAAAGCTTCGTCAGAGCAAACGATCGGCGTGTGTGCATTCTGCGCGCCGGCGATTGGTATTCTCTACAAAGTCTATGGCTTGTGCTGTTTTTTCTGGTTGCTTTGTTGCCTTATTGAAGCGCATGCTCAACCTACTACTAGCAGATTAGTCGTCCTTTTCAACACGATCGCTTAGGCTGCCAGATCGCCGTGCCTTCCGGTAGGCGTTGTGGTCGACCAAGTGCACTTCTGCGTGCTCGAGCCAGTTGATAAGCGCAAAACTGTTCGCTGGGTGGTTCATGAGCCAGTGGTACGTGAACCAAACTTGAATCGTGATGTAGATGGCAATGAGGACGTCTAGTGTGTAGTGCAACCGCGTACCCACAATGGCGAAGATGCCGAAAGCCGACAGGATGTAGTTGTAGTAGCGGATCATCCACAGCACGCACGGGAAGCGCCGGGTGAAAGGCGTGTTCAATTCCGAACGCACACAGTACTGCAAAAATCAACGGTCATATAAGTCAACCTGCCGTCCATGGCTATAGACAACTCGCTTAAACGTACCGTTCTGGCGAACATGCAGCAGAGGATCAAGAAGACAGCATGGCCACTGAAGATCATGTCACCGCAGGTGATGTGCTGTGACGGGCGGATCAACACTTTCCAAGCGCGGAAGAAAGCCCTGCAAGCAAAACGACAACACAAAAGCGGTGGTCAATAGCTTCCTTTCGCAGCATGGTGGAACTCGGTAGAAATCGAGACTGATGTACGCACTTCGGGAAAATGGGGAGAGACTTGTAGTTTCCGCGCTCGGTATCGAACTGGGAAATGCACATGGGACTAGCGTCCGGCAGCGACGTGACCGCCACGCAGCATGCTCGCATGAGATTGATGATAGCGAAGATGAAGCAGAAGCGACGTAGGATCAGCAGACGCTGCAGAGGATAATCCAAAATAATTCGCCAAACATCGGTCAACATTCCACCGCAATTGCCAACGATGCAGGAACAGAAGAGAAATGTACCCGAGGGTGCAGAATGAGAATAAACGAGGTGAGCGTGCCCACAGCCGCGAGGAACTCATCAGGCAGGTCGAACCACTCGATGTACGTGGTGTGACCGTAGATCTTGGTCATGACAAACTTGAAGAGGTCGTGTCCAAGGTCCGGGAGGGTTTTGAGGTTGGTGCTCTCCTTGGCGAGGTTTAGGATCACCACGTTGGGCGTGCGCCAGCTGCCAGCCAGTCCACAAAGCGTCAAACATCAGCAACAACGATCTCCTCCAGTACGATCAATCCATACCCACCCACCCATCCAGCTCCCTACCTACCCTGCAATGACAGCTGCCAGTGTGTTGAGATACGAGGCGATGGCGAAGATCGAGAGCGAGAAGGCGAGTCGCGAGAGGTAGGCGTAGCTCAGCATCTCGGCGATGAAGCCCTGGCGACCCGAGTGGTCGATAGCGCGGCCCTTGATGTACTGCAGGTTCTCGCCCACGCGGTTGCGCTGGTCCGAGACGTAGTCCGACATTTCCTGCAGGTTCTTCTCAACGCGGGAGCGCAGCACCAGTCCGCGATGGGACACCAACGCGCGCGCCGTGGCCGCCACGACGCCCACGAGCAGCAGGAAGAAGGAGATGACGATGATGAAGCCTGACGGGTCAAAGGCTGACACGGGTCGCGCCTTCATGGCGTAGAAGTGCGACGTGAAGTAGTCCGTCCAGCTCTCCATCTATTATAATAGATATCGCTCGAGTTCTGCTGGTGACGGCGATGCAGGAGTGAGGGGGCAACCCAGTACAGCTGCAACTTTCGAGTGCAAGACGAATCGTCCAATCGTCAGATGGCGTTGAAAATAACTTGAGCTCGTGTGGACACTTTGGGGGGGGGGTACCGGTACCCGTATTACCACCGCGTTAAAACCTGAACCGAAGCAGAGATAAACTACAACCAATAAAGCCAACAAGAGCGCTTACTCGATGGTCACGAGTATGCAATGGTGCCGTAGTGGTGCCCTGGCTGCTGGCGGCAGTGATCGCCATGCGTGTACATGTACATGTATCCATGTTGTCTGAGTGACGTAAGACACTAAATCGTACTTACAGAAGCATCACCGGTACATTTTATTCGCACTTAGTCGAGACATCAATCTGGCGGGAAATCTCAAAAAGCGGTAACGGTGGCGGCGATGGCGATGGCGGCAACGGTGCGCGTTGCGACGCCCGAGATCCGGCTGCACTGCGGCCCCACGGGGCTGAACGAGGCCGTGCTGTCGCTGGACTTCCTTCGCCCCAAGGTAAACGACGACAACGCTGCTACTGTTGCGGACCAGCCGCTGCTGGCCACTGGCGGTGCCGACAAGGAGATCAAGCTGTGGCGCGTGGGCGAGGACGCCGAGTCCAAGGGCGTGGCGCTCGAGTTCGTGTTCAGCCTCTCGGGCCACGACCGAAGCGTCAACTGCGTGCGATTCTCGCCCAACGGCGCGTACCTGGCGTCAGCCAGCGACGACACGTCCATCATCCTGTGGACGAAGCCCAAGACAGCGGGCGACGACTGGCGCTGGGACCAGATCTCATCGCTCAGCGACGTGGGCCGCACCGTCCTCTCGCTGGGCCACAAGGGCGACATCACAGATCTGGCGTGGTCCCCGGACTCGGCTTTCCTCTGCTCCTCGTCGGTCGACAACCGCTGCGTCATTTGGGACGTGGAGAAGGGCGACGTGGCCGAGCGACGCAAAGACCACACGCAGTACGTGCAGGGCGTCGCGTGGGACCCTCTCAACGAGTTCATCGTGACGGAAGGCAACGACCGCACGTGCAGAGTGTATTCGCTCAGTGGCTTTGGAGCGGCAACGCGGCCGAACGGGAAGAAACAGGGCCGCAAATTCATGTGCATACAGATACTCAAGACGCGCGAGTTTCCTTCGATCCAAAGCGGATCTACCACTTCTACCGTAACAGTCAAGGGAGATAAAGAGGGCAAGGACAGTGGGAAGACTGCGGGGACTGAAGCCACTGCAGCTGCAGGAGACGCAGCTACTAAAGTTCCGGCGCCGCCCAAACACCGGATGTTCCTCGATGACACGTGCCCCGCGTTCGCTCGTCGGCCTGCATGGACTCCTGACGGGAGCTACTTCTTGGCGCCTACGGGAACTTTCCGTGCTAGCGAGTCGGCGTCTCCGTTGAACACAGTGTACGCATTCTCACGTGGCAACTTGAGTCAGCCGACGCTGCACTTACCCGGACAGGAGAAGGCTTCGCTTGGTGTCCGCTGCAGCCCTCTTCTCTACGAATTGCGTCGTCAAGGCGACCAGGCAGAGAACCCTCCGCTACCCAACCTATTCAAGACGGAATACCGGTCTGTCTTCGCAGTTATCACTCTGGACTCGGTCGTCATCTACGACACTCAGGTAAATTCTTTTATTTTTTGCTGATCATTCTGTTCGGGCTCACCTATATTGGATTTGTGTACGTTGGGAATCTCAGCAAGCTCACCCGATCTGCACGATAAAGGGGCTTCACTACGCAGACTTAACTGACGCGACCTGGACAGCGGACGGTCAGACACTGAGCATCTCGTCCACAGACGGTTATATCTCATTTATCCAGTTTGAAGATGGTTTCTTTGGCACAAGCGTACCTCACAAAGGTGTGTTACAGAGTGATTCCGTGCTTCCTAGCTGTGCTGACATAATACTGACGGTTGCACACTATGTTGCTCTTTCGTGTAGACCAAGTTGCGCTGAACGAGGACAAGATGCGCCAAATGTTTGCGACACCCAAGAAGGCGCGCAAGAAAGCTAGAGCTCAAGCCCAGACTCAGGCCGCTCCGAAGGAGCAGACGCCGGCGAAGACCCCCCCGGCTAAACAGAAAGCACAGCCATCGGAACCCATCAAGCGTGCCTTCCAGAACTCAGAAGGAAGCACCGCTGCCAAGCCTGTTAATTTGCTGCAGGTGAGGAAAAAGCGCAAAATTTCTCCAACGCCGATGCAACCCGCGACTACGCCACCGCCAACCGCTGCACACGCTCCCGAGACTGCCAGCAGTACCCCAGCAACCAGTACACCACCAGTCCGTGCCCCAGCAGCCAACAGCATCCAAGTAACCAGTACACCTCCTGCCAGTGCTCCAGCAGTCTGCACTTCCAGCGCTGAGACGGCAGTCGTTGTCCTGAGTGGCCCGTCTTCTTCTGAGCCTGCTCCTGCAGACACCCAGCCGACCGAAACTCAGCCGACTGATGCCCATACGCCAGCTGCTGGTACGTTTGACGACCCTCTCAATATCTGAGTCGAGATTCAATTGTCATCACAAGTTACACGAATACAAGTAAATCCCAGGAAATAAATCTTTGGTGGTTTTGTACGGGCCATTTACACGTTCAAGTTTCAGGTCACAGCAGCCCCTTGTCCATGCCTGGCAGCTCGAACGCTTTGATGGTCTTGAAGACGAGGAAGTAGCCATAGGCGCAGCCTAGTCCTCCGAGCAGCAGGATATTGACCCAGTGCAGCATCGAGTGGCTTTCGGGCGACGCCATCTGCGCGCGGAGCAGCGCCACCGCCTGCAGCAGGAAGCAAATACAGTAGGCCTGGCAGAACGTGCGGCGGACGAGTGCGTCGCTCACGAGCCGCGTGCGCCACACCATCCAGCCCTGCGCCAGCGTTAGTGCGCCTGCACGCAACAATTGAAAATGCAAACGGGTTAGTTAGCAACTATCTACCGGAGTGGTAGTGAAAGAAGCAAGTATTTAATAAGCTGACGCGCCGTAAAGTCGAACGAACTCGTGCGCCATGTGCGTGTTGTTGGCGTCGCCGAGTATCGGAGACATGAGCGAGTGCGGCGTGAGGAAACAGAGCGCCCCCGTCACCACCGCGATGACCATGTGCACCGCGAACAGGCGGTCGAGTTGGCGTCGCACGGTCTGCATCGTCGTCGTCGTCGAAGTCTGGTGCTTCACTTGCAGTCTGACGTATCAATAGCCGGATAATCGATTATGTAGGATACACAACGCAAAACTTGATCTGGATCTGGAAGATGACGACACGAGCGACCTCACTGTTGCTGTTGCTGGGGCTGGCAGCCTGCATGGCGCCGCTGGCCTCTGCCATGCACGTGACAATTCCGTCGGGCGCTTCCGAGTGCTTCTCCGTGGAGGCGGAAAGCTTCAAGCACGGCATCTCACTCAACTACGAGGTGCTACGTGGCGTGGCGGACGAGCTGGAGACGGAGCTGACGGACGGCAAGCAGCACGTTGTGTACGCTCGCAAGGGCGCGTCGGGGCGGTACATGAGCCCCATCAAGGAGGGAGGGATGCACTCGGTGTGCTTCAAGAACGAGCGCTCGCCCGTGGGGGACGTGGTCATGGGCTTCTCCTTCCACGCGGACGACCCGAGCCACGAAGTGCTGTCCAACGCGGACGCCACCAAGATCAGTTGAGTGTGCTGCACTGCCTGCGGTTAGTTAAGTAGAGCTGTACGTAGAGCTGGGACTGAGAGTTGTTGCTGTTGCGTTTGTGGGGCGCCACGACTGAACTGCAGAACAAGTGCAGGAGCTGGAGGACATTGTGTACGAGCTAAGCGTGAACCTCGACACCGTCAAGGACACCCAGGCATACATGAAGGCCATCACCAACCACCACAACGAGTGTATGTTGCGCGGATCAATGGGTCGCGGGTGGAGCTGCCCCTGCTGCAACGACTGTTTTACTGACAAAATATTTGTTTCTATTGAACTATTTTACTTTTGCTGCGTCGTCGTTGCAGTGATCACGAGTACGCACAGCCGGATCATGTGGTGGACGTTCATCGAGATGTTCGTACTCACAGCCGTCTCGATGGCGCAGATCTCTTTCTTGCGGCGCACGCTCGAGGTGCGGCGTATCCTGTAGACGCACTGCGTTGGGTTGAAAGAAGGGCGCGGGTGCTATAATAGTTGCGAAACGGTGGGCGTCGTATTGAAGCAGGGCCAGCAATGATATCCTAATCTTACAGTTATCTACACCAACCGCGCAGTGTAAAGTTATGTTATTAATAGTGTGTTGCTGCTGGAATCTCTTCGCAAGCTCACGTTGAAGCAGGCTGCCCTCACAATCAATATCAGTAGGAAGTTAGCACGTGCGTTGTGGCGAAACAATCGACTCGCGTATTTAATCATAGCGAGTAAACAAAAAAACTGTGATGCATTGTCCAGGTCTTGAGGACTACAACCTCACCAGGATGACTCGCAGTTTCGTGTTCAAGCAAAACGCAACAACTTTAACACACGAACGAGCAAGCTGTAGCCCGTTCAACTTTATTCGTCCATCAATATAGCCTCGTGCCTCTTGCTACAGAAGGAGTGAAACCGATGGCGTTCATCGGTTTAAGCTTGGCTTCAACCACATCAGTACTATAAACAACTGATTTAAATTATCTATTGGCGCAACCTTCACCCAACATTTTCCCGCACTCATCCACGCCGCACAATAGAAAGCAGCATGAGCAGAGCACTCGCTGCGCTGCGCGGACGCGGCATGCTGGCCGCGCTGACGCACCAGGACGCGGGCAGATCCATCGACAAGTTGCTGCAGAACTCTCGCACCCCTGCCGTGTACTGCGGCTTCGATCCGACGGCCGACTCGCTGCACCTGGGCAACCTGCTGCAGGGCATCGCTCTGCGCCACTTCCAGCGCGCTGGTGTCCGCCCCATTCTGCTGGTACGGTGGACAATTGCAATACTGTAGCTTGAGTAAGGAGATTGTTGACTGTGGTGCTCACGATTGCGGCTTGGGCTACGGCAGGTGGGTGGTGCCACGGGCATGATCGGAGACCCGAGCGGCAAGTCCGAGGAGCGCGTGCTGCTGTCGGACGACACGGTGCTTCACAACGCGCAGCAGATCGCCAAGGGGTTGTCAGCTGTGCTGGACTTCGAAGACCCGAAGACTGGCGCCATCATCTGCAACAACGCTGAGTGGCACACCAAGATATCGGCGGTCACGTGGATGCGAGACGTTGGCCGGTGCGTTGTGGCGGCAGTTGTGTATCTGTAGTGCAAAGGTGTTGAGAGCTTATAATACGTGGTGCAATGTTGTTTATGCACTGCAGTCACTTCCGCGTGAACGCGATGCTGCAGCGCGACAGTGTGAAAAAGCGACTGGAGACGGACCAGGGCATCAGCTTCCTCGAGTTCTCGTACCAACTCTTCCAGGCCTACGACTTCCTGCATCTGTACAAGAACTACGGTTGTGTCGCGCAGATTGGAGGCAGCGACCAGTGGGGCAACATTGCATCGGGCATTGAGCTCGTCCGTAAGAGCACGGGCGACGTGAGAAGCAGCATTTCATTGTTTCACGGCCGGGCTCCACAAGTACTCATCTCGTGGTACTTGTCTACTTGTGCCAAATACAACAGCAGGAAGTATTCGGGGCGACATTAGCACTGCTAACAACGGCTACCGGGGAGAAATACGGCAAGTCCGCAGGCAACGCCATTTGGCTGGATGCGGACAAGACGTCTGTTGTACGTACACCTTGCAGCTTCTTTTTAAAGCAGGTTGTTGTCACTAATATTCAATTTGTGCTTGTGTGTTCCAGTTTGACTTTTATCAGTTTTTCCTCCGCTCGGACGACCGCGATGTTGAGAAGCTTCTCAAGAGCTTTACGTTCCGAGAAGTGGATGAAATCCGTGATATCGTGGCTGAGCATGAGGAGGCCCCCGAAAAACGTGCTGCCCAGAGGGTGCTGGCGGAGGACATCACCGTGATGATGCACGGTCAAGAGGGTTTGAAGACTGCACTGGATGCCACTGAGTTACTCTTCGGAAAGAAAAGCAGGCCTTTAACTGCTGAAGAGATGCTTCGCATGGCCGGAGACGCACCCATGACAGCTCTCTCACGCGCTGATGTCCTCAACCAGACTATAGTGGACCTTGCTGTGCGAATAGGCGCAGCTAAGTCGAAAGGTGTGCTTATTTTCTCGAGTATTCTCCAGGAAGGATTTTTGGATTCTGATCTTGTGTTCATCGTGTTCGTGCAGCTGAGTGTCGGCGTCTGATCAAGGGTGGTGGCGTTTATCTTAACAATGAGCGCGTCGAATCGGAAGCTGTGCGCATAGAGGCACCAACTCTTCTCGACGACAAGCTATTGGTGGTTCGCATCGGCCGACGAAACAACTTCATCGTCCAGGTGCAATAGAGCGAGCACTTCTGGCTGTTGATGCGCTACCTGTCCCTGTGGTTGGTTGGTCTAGCTGATCGTTCTATCGATCATGGATTAACCCTCAAGGAAACACAGTGAGCATGTGCGCACTTGTACTATTTGTTGCTGTCTGATGCTTGCTTTCCTATCACGTCGATTAATAACTCGCCACGCGATCCTGGTGAAGTCCAACTAACTTTTTAGCTTTCAAATACTTCAAGTATTAGGGTATTAGGGAGATTCTACAGTTAATTCTCGGGGATGTGATGGGTATGCATGCCACAGTCGTTTTCAGCATGGAGGGAGACATCGTGCTTCCTGAAGGTGCGTGTGTGCCAGCGACGCCTGGTCGATATCGCATCGTGCCTCCACCAGATTTGAATGAAGTGACAGAAAGTCGGTTCTTCCTCGAGTATGACTTCTCATATCTAATTGTGCGAGAGGTGGCCACGAAGCTTGGGTCGGAGGAAGAGAGGCGTAAGGCAAGTCGACTGATCGACAAGTGGGCATTCAAGCGCAGGAGGTCATGTCGGCTTAGATCGCTCTGGATACCAATTCTACCGGCGAATATCTAGTCGTGAACGTGGCAGCCGACGTCAGTTCATCCCCGACATTTCATACATTGACCGCCGCACCTGGTCTCGCCTTTCAGATGAAGAGAAGGAAATGGCGTACNCCATTCAGTTCGATAATTGGCCTGGATTTGAGCTCGACTGTATCGCTCTTCGTGATGCTCGGATTCGAGCTGGATTCAAGTAGCTCCATGTAAGTCCTTCCCAGTACTGTCGAGGCAGCAGCAGTGGGTGGTGAATATCACGTACGCCATTTTATCCTCCTTAATATTTCTGTTTGTGGTCTGCTATAGCCTCCTGCAAGACGTCCAGCAGGAACTCTGTTGTAGTAGTGCTCTGGAGGCATCAAAACATCACGAGAGCTTAAAAAACGCGCTGGATCGACCTGAAACATACGCAACCTTGTATTTTGTGTGTGTTTGGATACTTAGTACCTTCATTTACCGCAGTGATGTGTGCTGTGCGTGAAGAAGCATCAGTATGATGTCAGAGGCGCGCACAGCTCCCACAATCAATCCGTCTTGACGCTGAATTGTAACGCGCCTTGTTCGTTTGTCGACCATTTCCCGAATCACTTTTGCGATGGAAGTATCAGGAAAGACAACGCAGGCTGGTGGCAACGCCGTTGCATTTGCAGTCACTGCACGAAGCAAAGGACCTGGCTCGCCATCCTTTTCGCTTAAAGCGGAGAAAGACGCGGGGAACAGACCGCAAAATATATTGGCACTGCGAATGGAAGAGTGAAAGCTCATTGAGCGGCGAGATTCATCAAAAGCAAAGTATGTGGGTAGCGTTTTCGTACCTGAGCATTGCTTTCTCCACGTCGTTTGCATTCGTCTCCACCAGAATCCCTGACAATTTTCGCGATGCCATATCCACCAGACTTTCGCACACTGATGCAGAAGCGGAGACCGGATCGATTTTTGCCGGTGCGTAGAAGAACTGAGGGAAGGCAGCGACAGCACAGCGCTCTTTGCCCTCTGTATTCACAACACGCACCTGCGTTAATTGTAAGCCTTTAGCTGGTGTAGTTCACATGCAATCTTACTCAGTAGGGACAAGTCCTCGTCGAGCCATGCCAGCATATCGAAGACTGTCAGGCATCCGAGGACGGCTTCAGGAACTGAACTGTAGTTCTGAGCCACTGCCACTGAACTTTCACCGCATGCAAAACGCAGCAAGACACTGAAAAATGCTTCATCGTCACAAATGGTGCCCACCAATGGTGCTCGCTCGGTGAAGTAAAATCGCACGACATCACGTAGCGGCGCTGATCCGAACTGCCTGATAGCGTCTTCTGCACGTGCTCGAGTATGCTCGTAAGGTTTGGCAGTTGTCGACTGGAAACCAGGGGCCAGAAAGTGAAGAAAATATCTACAGCCAATGTAGCAAGCATAAAGGATGGCATCAACAATCCAACAAAAAGGCTATCGACCCACGCAAGTTGCCGTCTTGCTGTACTTACAAAAACAAGTTGTCGGTGGAAATATGTCCAAGCAACTGGCACGCCTCAGCATGTGCTGAAGAGTCAACTACCAAGGCGCTCTGGGCATCAACTCGAACCATCTTTTCCAGAGCATGAGCGCACGTTTCGCTTGCCCGTACTTGTAGAAGTTCAGGTTTTAGCCAAAAGTTGGCGTAGTCCCCAGCCTGATAGTTCATCATAGCACGCAAAGCATTTAAAAAATAAGCCAATTCGTACAGATGATGACCCCAATGCTCCGGTACCAGTCAACCTTTAAGTCCCACAACAATGCAGCACGAGGGAGGGCGGCTGAAGACATGGTTCGTGCCATCGACTTGAACCGCGCAGAGTTGTTGTCCCCTCCGTGGCGCGCAGACATTTGCTGGGCTTGTGCATTGTTTTCACGCTGGCATAATTTCTCTTGGCGCTGCGAAGCCGAAAACTCTGTGGTGTACGGTACGAGAGTCAAGTCGTTAACATTCGTAGCGTCAATCGTTATCTGGATTCCTTGCCTTCGATAAGCGTGTGAACACTGTGCAGCATTCCGCTGATCTGAGGATTCGTAAGGCAGACGTCGTACAGCTCGAGGACCGTCATCATCTTGCTCGGTTCGTCGCTCCAGAATGCCTTCTGTATGTACTCGAACGGCATTATCAAAGCGCACTTAATCCTCGACGGAAACAATGCTGACCAGCAAATTGTCGAGCTGGCCACGTACCTCTGCGCTCGTTAGTACACTACCCGGAACGGAATCGGCGAGCTGCAGAACTTCTTCTACACTTGTGACGAAATCTTTTAGCAGTGAGCTCTTCGCCTCAGGTGTGAGAACTCCTGCAATGTCCGCGTACAACCGCAACACAAAGTCAACTTTCGAGTGGAGATCAGCTCTCACGAGCAACGCCACGGCACAGAACACACGATGTGCGCATACGGTGGCCTCGACTTTTGGTCGGGCGTCTGCAGCAGCAACTCTCTTTCCATGATGAAAGAATCGGAAGTGGGGCTCAGGATCTGCGACTAGCATCCCGAACACTTCTTCAAACTGCGCCAACTGGATATGCCGCGGATACGCTGGCTTTCGGGCGCCCAAGCTCGAGGGAGGGGAATCGCTCTGCTCATCGTCGTACATACCCAAGGAGCCTCGGAAGATGTGGGCACATTCATCAGCCGTCTTCCTCGAGTGACCAACGTATTCGCTCAGCAATTGTTGATGCTGCGGATCCGATAAATCGTGGGAAGCCAAAGCAGCACCCATAGTTTGGAAGGCGAGCTTGACCCAGCAAACCTCGTACGCGCACGGGTGTTTCGGTGCTATCCTTGGTGATCACCACTAAGTCGTTTCTCATTACTTCAACTTCAATGTCGCTAGAGGGCAGGTGTGAACTGAGGAGAGCAATAATTAGAGCGTCACAACCACCACTTATCTGTGGTCATTTCGCATTGGTAGACGGACGCATGGAGTCCAGCCCCCTGCTGGGGAAACCTTCCTCGCGGTCTAATCAGCCGCCGGCCTGGAATGACTTTGTCGACCTCTCTTCGATGGCGGCGCAAGTGAGCATGGCCACACTGGCGCGTGCAGCACTCCTCGCCATCGACTCGGTGTTTTTAGGTCATTTGGGCATCAAGGAACTAGCAGCCGCCTCACTAGCCCAACTCTGGACGAGTCCTGCCCTATACTCTGTGTGGGCCTCCGCCTCGGCGCTCAACACGGTTCGTTCGCATCTCTTCAGTTCGCACATTCCAGTAAGACTAACTCAATCCAATTTCCTCGACAGTTGTGCGGTCAATCGTGGGGTGCAGGCAACCGAGAGCTTACAGGCATCTGGCTACAATTTGGGCTTGTGATCACGACGATGCTTTCAGTGCCGGTCACGATCTGGTACTGGTGTGTTGGCTACGTCCTCGAGTACTCCACGGATGACCAGGAGGTCATCGCACTCGCCACCACATTTTCACGCGTCGTCTCTGGATCAATCCTCCCGTCGCTTCTCTACTGCTGTCTCAGGTTTGTCTTCGTCGTGAAACATGATGAATGTGGCATAGTCGACTGAGTTGTGCCCTACGTTGCTGTATCTCTTTTTTCCAGGCAGTATTTGCAAGCGGTGGGGATTCTCCTGCCCACCACCATTGTTGGGATGGTCTCAATCTTCGTGGCCGCCGGCAGCAACTACGTTCTTATATATGGCATCGGTTCGTGGCACGGCCTGGGCTTTGTCGGGTCGCCGATCGCCACAGTCGTGGCTTCCTGGTTCCAGCCGCTCGCGCTCTTCAGCTACGCTATCCTATACAAACATTACCACCGTCGTGCTTGGTACGGGTGGAACATCCACGCTCTTACACTTGGGCGGCTTCGGTCATTTCTCAGGGTGGCTGGCCCCATTTCCAGCAACAGCTTTGTGTCTAACTTAGCCAACGCGCTGGTGGCTCTAGTGGCAGCTAGACTTGGCGCCCGCGTCATCGCTGCCAATGCTGTCATCTCGGGTCTCTGGGCTCTGCTTTGGGCGCTCTTCTGGGGCTACGGCTGTGCCACGCAGGTCCGTGTTGCGAACTATCTAGGTGCGGGCAAGCCGGATTTGGCTCGCCGCATCACCGGCTTGGGATTCGTCTGCACGATGGTCGTCGTCGTGTTCATCGCAACAGCCACCAGCGTCATGGACAAACACATAATTGCCCTGTTCACGACGGATGAAGAGCTGCTGACCACGTGCAAGCGCGTGTTGCCTATCTTCGTCGTCGCCTGCGGCTTCGAAGCCGTGGAGATACTTGGTGCTGGGGCTCTAACTGGAATGAGGTGCGTGCCTTGCTACTTGATTCTGTCTCCCAGCCACTTTCTGTGTGTCTTGCTAACATTCTGCTGCATCCAGCCAAGTGCACACTGTGTTCTGGACCAGCGCAATCGCCACGTGGCTCATCAACCTGCCGGTCGCCTACATAGGCGGCATCACGATGGGCTACGGCTTCCCCGGGCTCTGGGTGGGCGTGCTGTGCATGGAGCTCTTCAAGGTGGGCAGCTACTCGCTGGCGCTCGCCCGCGTGCAATGGGGCGAAATGGCCGAGCGCGTGAAGGAGGCGGCGGAGGCCGCGCCGGAGATGGAGCAGAGCACGGCGCAGTTCGTGGCGGCCGCGGCGGACATGCAGCCCACGACGCCCAACACAACACCGCCGCTCGTGGCCTCGCTGCTGGAGCGCCATCGCCGCATGCGGAACGAGGAGCTGCACTTCAACATGATGTTGAAGAGCAAAGTGCGACCCCTTAACGACCAATCGATCAAAAGTATGGAAAATTAGTGCTTCTCATTGGTTGATAATACACATAACCACTTCCAGTCAAACGTAACGACCATTTTACCAAGCGGTCTGCGGCAGGAATGGGCGACGCTAACGGCGATGCGCCTCTGGGAAAATGGGCGATGCGCAAGGAGGCCCGACGCAACATGTACGCGACCAGCACAGAACAGGTGCGCGTGCACCGCCGCGGCCTGGGGGCGCCGTCGACCTCCAGTGTCACCGCCATGTGCCAGAAATGTCTGCGGCCCGGCCACTGGACCTACGAGTGCATGAACGAGGCCGTGTACGTGCAGCGGCCGTCGCGCTCGCAGCAGCTGAAGAACCCGAAGTTGCGTCAGCCCTTCAACAAGGACAAACC
Source organism: Phytophthora podocarpi (assembly GCA_001314375.1). Classification (NCBI taxonomy): domain Eukaryota; phylum Oomycota; class Peronosporomycetes; order Peronosporales; family Peronosporaceae; genus Phytophthora; species Phytophthora podocarpi. The sequence goes on along the minus strand of LGSN01000266.1, from coordinate 13,207 downwards.
CCCGGAGCTGCAGGAGGAGGAAGAGGCGCGGGCGGCCGAGAAGGGCAAGAAGCTCAAACGCAAGGACAAGGACAAGGAGGACAGAGCCAAAGCCAAGAAGAAGAAGACCAGCTCGCGACGTAAGCGGCACCGCAGTGTCAGCAGCAGTGTTTCGTCGTCGTCTGACTCGGACAGCTCCGACTCGGATTCGGACTCGTCTGGATCGTCAAGTTCCTCCTCGTCATCTGCTGCGGACTCGGAGTCGTCCGGTAGCGAGAGCGACAGCTCTTCATCCTCGTCGGGCAGTGACCGCAGCTTGCGGAGAAGACACCGTTCCAAGCGTCGACGTAGGGACTAGAGACGGCGATATAAGAGGCCGCTGTCGAGGATGTTGCTGGTGACCGAACTGCACAGGGCTTCGAAGTCGACGCGACCGTTGCAGCCTGAATAGAGACGATGGTCGAGAGGTTTGGCCTGGAGTTGTCTTCGTTTTTCTTGTTTATTTTTCTTAATGAGTCTGCTGATGAACATACGAGTAAAATGCACCTTCAGAGCCGCCTGTGCACTTTCAGCAAGAAAAGAAAACAATCCGCCTCAGCGCTAGATCGTCCCTCGTCCACCTTGTCCTCTGCCCTTCACCAGTCTGCTGGCGATTGCCTTTCGGCCACGTTTACCACGAGGCGCCGAACTCCGACTTGGTCTTGACGAACAGCGAGTAGTCCCACTTGGTGTCCATCTTGACGGGCTCCGGGATGGTGACGCCATTGGCCGCGACCTTAGCGAACTGAACGCGGTTGATCGTGCGGCAGTCGCGGTAGAAACACACGCGCATGCAATCCTCCAGCAGCTTGCGCGCCTCAGCCTCCTCCATGTCGAGCCGCCAGTGCTTGCGCAGCAGCGGCATGCCCAGGTGGTGGCCGAAGCCCGTGGCGATGTAGTCGCCCTCGAAGGCCAGGCCGATCATCGTGACCTGACCTAGGAAGGGCTTGTTGGTCTCCGGGTGGATTCCGCCCACCACGACCGTGTTCCAGAGCGGGTCGAACTTGTTGCGGCGGTGGTAAAACAGTCGCTGCAGGTAGTGGTAGATCTCGGGCGCCGTCATATCGCAGCCGTCGTCCTGGTTGAAGTCGTACACCTCCAGCTCATCCATCTTGTCCTTGATGAACTGGAAGTCGCTGAAGTCGCCGCCCGCGCCCAGCAGCGTCGTGTTGTGCACGGATGTGAGGCGGCGCTGGTCCGTGAAGCGCGCCAGCGAGCCGTACGAGCCCAGCGTGTCGGCCGCCATCATCACGCCACCCTTGTACTTGAGCGCGATCACCGACGTGCCCGTCACGATGGGCGATTGCGTGCGCTGTCGGGTGTCCATGCTGTCGGTAGTAAAGTTCTTCTCTTCCTCTAGCAGCGATCTTTGAGCTAAAAGCTCCCCCTCGGCTCGGAACGAATTTTGTCCAATGAGAGATCGTTATTGGGACTTGCGTCGATAACTCGCTGAAATTAAAGTAGGGCTTCCAGAAGATCCGCGAGAGTTACGTGGCAACGTCTGCTTCAAGGGCGGGCATTCGTGAACTCGCGGCCTGAAGCTCAAGACAGCGACTCATCCGAGCAGAATGAAGGTCAAGACCATCGTGGCGCTGCTGTCGGCGCTGCTGCTGCCCACAGCGGCACTGGCGGACGACGCAGCCGCTACCCAAGAGCAGCAAGACGCTGACGCGGTGGCGCAGCAGGCGGTCGAGGGTCGCAAGCAGCAGCAGCAGGTGCAGGAGCTGACCAAGAGCGCGCTGTTCGCCGAGACCTTCGAAGCTGAACAGCTGCTCGACGGTTCGCGTTGGTTTAAGAGCTCGCAAGAGAAGTACTCGAACCAGGACGTGACTATTGACGAGGTGAAGCTGGAGGCGGCGCAACTGACGCCTGACCGCGGCCTCGTGCTGAACAAGCCTGCGCGTCACTACGGCCTGGCCGTGAAGCTGGAAGAGCCGCTGCTAGTGGACGGCAGCGACAGCAAGAAGGAGATGGTGGTGCAGTACGAGGTGAAGCTGCAGAAGGGACTGGACTGCGGCGGTGCCTACGTGAAGCTGCTGCGTCAGAAGAACGAGAACCAGGACTATTCGGCCTTCAGCGACTCGACGCCCTTCGTGCTCATGTTCGGCCCCGACAAGTGCGGTAACAGCGACAAGGTGCACCTCATCTTCCAACACAAGAACCCCGTGTCTGGCGAGTATGAGGAGAAGCAGATGATGGAGGCGCCCGGCATCAAGAGCGACAAGGAGACCCACCTGTACACGGCGGTAATCCGTGACGACAACACGTTCGAGGTGTTCGTGGACCAAAAGTCGGTGAAGAGCGGCAGTTTGCTGGAGAACTTCTTGCCGTCGGTCATCCCTGAGAAGGAGATCGACGACGTCGGAGACTCGAAGCCCGACAACTGGGTGGAGGATAAGAAAATCCGCGACCCGAACGTCGTCAAACCCGACGACTGGGACGAAGACGCCCCCGCGCGCATTCTGGATGAGGACGCCGTCAAGCCTGATGACTGGCTGGATGACGAGTCGGCGGTGATTAATGACCCAGATGTGGTCAAGCCGGAAGATTGGGATGACGAGGACGACGGCGAGTTTGTGGTGCCGCAGATCCCCAACCCGAAGTGTGCCGAGGTGTCTGGCTGTGGCGAGTGGAAGCGACTGACGAAGGCGAACCCGGCGTACAAGGGCAAGTTTTACGCCCCGTACATCCCCAACCCAGCTTACAAGGGCGAGTGGAAGCCTCGCAAGATCCCGAACCCGAACTACTTCGAGGATGAGCACCCGGCGCGTATGGAACCCATCGGTGCGCTCGCCGTGGAAGTGTGGACCATGACGGAAGGCATTATGTTCGACAATTTCTGGCTCGGTAACGACTTGAAGAAGGCTCAAGAGTTCGCGGAGCTAACGTGGGCCCCTAAACACGCTGCGGAGATTGAGGCGAAGGAGAAGACCAAGAAGGACAGCAAGGACAGCGAGGACAGCGAGGAGGGCGGTATCATGAAGACTCTCGAGACGCTCGCGATGGACTTCGCCACGTACGCTGATGCTAACCCTGTAATTGCTCTCGGATCAGTTGTCGGTGTTTCCGTGCTAGTGACCCTCGGCTTCTTCTTCCTGTGCTGCGCGTCGAGTACACCTAAGCCGAAGGCTGAAAAGAAGGCAGACAGCGGTGCAGAGGACGAGGAAGAGGAGGACGCTAAGGCTGTGGACAGTGACGAGAAGGAAGAGAAGGTGCGACAGCGCAAGAAGGCCCCTAAGGTCGATTAGACATTGGGTCCAAGAGTAATCGGCGCTGAGGTTCGAAGCGTATCCGGACTGTTGTCTTTGTTTGCAGCAGTTTTAGAAGTCGGAGAGGTTTTTCAGGTTGCGATCATCAATAACAAACGCGAGTAGTGTGGTACTAACAGTAATTGACGAATCAAGCGGAATGGACGTCACAAACGCGGATTGAACAGTAATTGACGATTCTACTACGTGAAGACCGTCTTGCACCAGTGACTCTACGCTCAGTTCTTAACGCTGGCAGGTCTCCCAGTTTTTCGCTTGGTACACGGGTGCGTTCGACTTCGGCAGTGCCCGGTTGCCCAAGATAATGTCGGCAGCCTTCTCCGCCATCATGATCACCGGTCCGTTAAGGTTGCCACTCACGATGTTAGGCATGATGGACGCGTCAACAACGCGTAGGCCCTCCATACCGTGCACGCGCGTCTCGGTATCAACTGCAGTGTTTTCGTCCACGCCCATACGAGCCGTGCACGACGGGTGGTAGACTGTGCCAGCGTTTTGGCGCACCCAAGCATCAACCTCTTCATCGGTCTGGGCACTGTCCGAGGGCGACAGTGCGTCGCCACGGAAGTCATCGAAGGCCTTCTGCTTGATGATTTCGCGAGTGAGTTTGACACCATTGCGGATGTCGACAATGTCCTCGTGTGTGTCAAGGTAGTTGGGCTCCATGATCGGATACTCGCGTGGGTTCTTGCTGCGCAGCTTGATGTAGCCACGGCTAGTCGCTCGCATCGTAGAGCAGTGGCCAGTCATGACGTGGCCAGCCCGAACGTGAAGTCCTTCATCAATGGAGCCTGGTAGAAAGTGATACTGCAGGTCCGGGTGGCTCTTACCTGGGGCCCTGAACAATAGCAACGCCAAACGGAGCGCACAAATGTGAGTTGTACAGAACGACCACCAAACACATTCATGCGGAGTTAACTTACGTTCGAATGAAGCCGCCGGCCTCAATCTGTGACGAGGAACCAGGCCCAGTTTGAGACGTCAGCCATTCTAGAGCGATTGCAGCCATCTTGTGGGGGAAGCGCCAAGTGGCGTTGTAGAGAGTGATCGGCTTCTTGCACTCGAAGTGCAGGTAAGTGCCCAAGTGGTCCTCCATGTTTTTGCCAATTGCCGGCAGGTGGTGAACAAGGGGAATTCCCACCTCCTTCAAGTGCTCAGCGTCACCAACTCCGGACAGCATGAGTAGTTGGGGGGTGTTAATGGCCCCGCTGGACAGAATGACTTCCTTCGCCGTACGAATCTGCGAGACCGACTTGGACTTGTTGTCCTCGACTTCAATGCCCACAGCCTGCTTACCCTCGAAGATGACCTTGTTCACGAACGTGTCAGTGATGACAGTCAAGTTCTTGCGATCCATCACGGGGTGCAGGTAACCGACGGCAGCACTCCACCGCTTGCCCTTGTGGATGGTCATGTCCATCCACCCCAATCCTTCTTGCTGGTACCCGTTCATGTCCACTGCCTCAGGGTAACCAGCTTGTACGCCCGCGTCAATGAACGCCTGGAAGAGAGGCTGCGCCTTGGCTTGCGTCTTTATCGTGACACGCATCGGACCGCTACCACCGCGGTACTCGTCTTCGCCGAGATCGTGGGTCGTCGATTTCTTGAAGTACGGCAGGCAGTCCGCATAGCTCCAGCCCTTGGCACCACTCTTTTCCCAGTCATCGTAGTCGAAGGCATGACCACGGTTGTACACCATAGCGTTAATGGAGGATGACCCTCCAAGCACGCGTCCACGAGGCCACGGGATGCGACGGCCGTCCATGTTCTTCTGGGGCTCCGTGTAGTAGTTCCAGTTGTATCGGTCGTCTGCGAGGTTGTAGGCCAGAGCGGCAGGCATGTGGATGCGAACCGAGTCCCATTTACCGACGTCGCTGGGTCCTGACTCCACGAGCAGCACCTTGTTGTTGGGATCGGCACTTAGGCGGTTGGCGAGGACGCAACCAGCAGAACCACCGCCAACAATAACGTAGTCGTACTCCATTGACGCCGCAGAGGAGCTGAGTGCGCGAGCTGAAGAGGTCTGCACCGCGTAATGACCACGGGGAGCGAGGGTCTTAGCTTGGAGCGAGCGTCGAAGCATCTTGAAGACGGAGTGAGTTGCACGAGAGCAATGTAGCAGCGCTGGAGGCAGCAAAATGGGGAATGGGGCCTTGCTTGAGCTGCGATCGGTTGGGGACTCCCCCAATGGAGTGGAGGTCTCAATTCGGGACGCCTTTGCGGTAGCTTGTTGACACGCCACTGTTGAAGTTGTGAGAGGGAACTTCTACATTGCTGAAGCAAAAGGATTGTCCTGATGCGCGGGACTTTTGCGTGCGGTAGGCTGCCGGCAGCTGTATGTATGGCAGCACTATTTTATCTAGCTACATGTATGGGTTGCAAGCGTGTCGGCGGCACACTCGTAATGCATGTACCGCCCCGCCACTGTCCAGCGCTTGAAGCAGACGCTCTTTGTTAAACAGAATGTCTTAAGCAATCACTCAAACGCTTCAACTTCAACCACATCCTCCGTTGATACAAATCCTGAATTTAATTCAGTGAATGTGGACCAGTTGTATTCGTCAGCTCTATGCAGTGGCACACCGAGAGCGCAATCGACCTACGACCAGGGTCCAGGGACTGCAAGTGGTGGCCGTGTTCGGACGTGTCCTCCCCTCCCATACAAAAGCCAAGTGTAAATGTAGCCATGTTTAAAAAATGGCTGAAATTAAAAATGCGGCACAAAGTGTGATATTGCGCGTTTTACTCGAAGTTTCCGCGCACGGTTTTTTAAATCGACAGAGGGAAACCACCGAACAAATCGCCCGAATTGGCTAAATACCTTCAATTGACTATGAACCTATATAAGTACGAAGTCGGATTTAACCAAGAACATATGTTTTTGTTGCGGTTGATTGTCGTAAATGACTTGAGAATTGTATTGGGGCCGTCCAGCCAACGGGCTAACATCGGCAAATTTAGACGGAATTGACAAGAGTGGTCTACATGTATAATGGTCTACATGTATTTCACACAGACCCAGGTCTGTAACGAAGCTGAGCACACCGAACCATGGTACTCTTGTTTTTAGGTTCACGGTTACGAATGACCTTTCAAACGTACATGGTTTACCGGTATACTGTCTTCGATCCAAACATCTCACGAACCTATGAAGCAAAACGCCCGGTTCAGATTTTGTTTTCATCGCCTGTCACTAGGCACGCATGCTCTCGCAACTTCACTTGCACGCAGTCTTATTGGTTGTAATTGTCGACAGGCGCTCTAACTTTCCTTCACGAAGATCCGCACGACCGAACAACAGGCTCCGAGCTCAAGATATCTGAGTCTGTTGGCCCCGTTGCCTTAACGTGCTTATTGATCGTTTTGCAACTCGCCAGGTAGAGCCTACAGCAAATTCTACCGGCCTTAGCACACTTCTCCTGCGCCATCATCAAGAACTCCGAAGCCAAGTGGGTGACCGCCCGTTCAAGACAATCAACACATCTATATCTACTTCGTCCAAATCAGGAAGACTTCGTGATCACACATGTGGAGAAGTGGTCTCCAACGAGAAGGCAAACGGAGGGCAGGTCGTCCGCTACAACTGAGGTGTCGTTGACGGACAGGAAACGACGGGGGCGATCTGGGTGAAGGGATTCCGCAGTGTGACGCTCCGAGACATGATGACTGATTCTGATTCGGGTGAACGGGCATGCCCTGTCTATGTACTCAATCACGGAGACTCGTCTGCGCACCCCGATCTAGGCAGTGGTGGCAGCGCCCGCCTTTTGAAAAGGCGCCTAAACTGGTTTAGGCGAGATATTTAGGCGATTAGGTGGCCGATTCGCCCTATCATTAAGGCGCCGATTCATACTTAATTGGAGTTTGTATTGTATACATTATCGCTGTCCTAGTAAAACTGAGCTTACAAAAGATCCTCCTGTAATAAGTACGAAGGCTGAAGGCTCATTTTCTCGCTGCCTGGCTCCCGTTCCCGCAAGTCTGGCTCCCATTCTCGTCTCGAGAAGTGTCTTTGGTGCGTGGGCTGTCGCTGCTGCCTGTTTTGGTTGTGGGTTTGGTGTATAGCTCGCTCTCGTTCGCTGCCTGATTCCTGTTACCAGTGTCTGGCTTGGTGTGTGTGCTGTCGCTGCTGGCTGTGTTGGTTGTGGGCTGGGTGTACGGCGCGTGTGCTCACGGCCTGGCTCCTGTTCTCGCTACCAACGTGTAGGTTGGTGTGTAGGTTGCAGTCGGTGCTGCCAGTGTTGGTTGTAGGCTTAGTGTACAACTTGCTTTCGCTCGTGGCCTTGTGCTGTGGTTGGTGGTACGATGGTGCGGCCTCATGTTCCTGAAAGGGACCACTTCACGAAGATGAAAGATGTCCCAAAAAGTAAAGGCAAGTACTGGTACTATATATGCAATCACTGCACGAAGGCTTATAACGAAGACCCCGATCTGGATTCACCTGAGCTACTTATAGGCCGTCCTTACAACTATGTTGGTCACTTGCGTAAGTGTGAAGCTTATCAAGCTGTCGTGGGAACGTCGCGGGGGCAGTCAAGTGATAATAGTGATTCAAGCGCAGGGTCTGTTCGTCGACAAAGGCGTCCTGTGAACACTCGTCTAGTTTTCACAAAAGCATCGCCTCGACGGAACACATCGAAGCGATCCTCTCCGAAGCCAAAATCTCAACGAAGACTTTCAAAATTGCAGAAGCAAGAACTGGAACGGCTCCTGGTAGAATTTCAAGCAGGAAATTTCTTGCCAGATATGTTTATCGAACGTACATGCACGATAGCACTACTGGAGTTCCTGTGGCCAGGAATCACAGCATACCTCCTATCTAGACGGGTGATGGGTGGTCGCATTACGAAGTCCCATGCTGCACATTGTCGAGACATACAAACACAAAAGTTGAAAGAAGAGCAAACCAATACCGGAGGGTTTGTAAACTTTCTATCAGACGTGTTCCAAAATATTTCGCGTGAGCATGTGATGGGCTGTCAGTTCTTATTGTTTGGGAAGACTTTAACGTACGCGTTGCCAAAGGCAGGCAGCCGGCATGATGGCGTGGCTATGGCTCAAGAGATGGAGTCAATTTGAACCAGGGATTTAGGGAAGGGTGGAACATTGGAGCAGTAATCACAGACAACGCTGGTCAATGCGGGAGGGCTCGTCGCATTTTGACACTTCGTTGGCCAAACATCATATTTCTCTTTTGCTTTGCGCACTGCATCAACGACATTGTCAAGACAGTGCTAAAATCGTCATTTTCCGATGTTGCCAAGGAGGCGACGGCAGCTGTAAAATGCCTCAACGCATCATCAGCAAAGTGGCTTGTACGGGTAAGAGTAATGATGAAGGAATGCTACGACAAACCTCTAGCGTTGTTCACGCTGTGCAAGACACGGTGGAACAGTATGCAGAGCTGCTTTGCTTCCCTACTAAGAGTTCGGACATCGCTTGAATGCTTGGCAGTAAGTATCGTGCTTATAGTGATTTTCCAAGTTCACTTAAGGTGCTCAGTGATCCTACCTTCTGGAGGAAACTCTCGGAAGCTGAACATGTGATTGCACCACTATCGGAAGCATCATACCGGCTACAACGCGACGAGAACGCTCTGGCGGATGTTGTGTCATCTTTTCGTGATATTTTTGTTGGGTTCAACGAGTCTCATTTGGATTGTCGAAATGACCTGATAAAATGTATCGAGGATCGTTGGGAACAATGCGAGCAGCCACTTTTCATGCTAACCTTTTTATTAAACCCTGCAACGGCAGATGAAGGCCGAAAATTAATTGAACAAACTGATGAGCGCAAGCGGTTGTGGAGGTGGAGGAACGAGTCATTGGTGGAGTACTAAATGAACGAGTCGGACTCCCTGAAAGCGAAAACCGAAATCAATTACGAGCAAGCAAAAGCACAGCTAAAATTGCATCCTCGACGCAGCTAGCGAAGATTGTTGTGTACTACTACCGCCGCCTCATTGGTGATGACTTCGACTGTATTCGTAGCGATCTGATGGAGTGGGTTGAGAATACACTTACTTCTTGTCATCCAAAGGAGCTTCGATTCAACAAAGTTCGATTTTGGCAACACGTCAAAAAAGAAAATCCTATGAGTGTTTTACCTGATCTGGCAATTAGATTGCTCTCGGTCGCGGTGAATACAGCGACAACTGAAAGACTGTTTAGCGAGATTGGCATGATTCATACACCAAAACGTAACAAGATGACATCAGCCAAAGCTTTGGACACGCAGTGCATGCGACAATACATGCGTGAATGTGAGCAAAAACAAGCTAAACCTGAGCCCACCGTTTCAAGAACACTAGACCCTACAGAGCGTCCGCTCGTAAATCGTATCACGCAAAATGAGCAGCAGACCGAATCCCACGAATCGCCAGACATTAATAGCAGAGCTATAAGAGAACCAGTTTTCGAAACGTCAGTTTCCGCTGAAGCACTTCCGCCCAGAACACCTCAGATGCGTTTGCGAACCCCGATACAAACGCCCACTGAACAGTCATCTCGCCGTGCATCACAGACCCCAATACGTCGAACCCCCCGCCAACGCACCCCTACGTCTCAAACCCCAATCCGTCGATCTTCTCGCCGAAGAACGCCCACGCCACAAGCTCCACAATCGGAGCTAGAGACACTAAAAGATGACTTAGACGACATTGGTGACGGTGTCGATGCGGAGGAAATCTCCCCACGCTGGAAAGAGTACTTCAACGAAGTTTTTGATGACGGCGAACTAGGAAGTGATTTTACTGCGTCTCACAATGACGATTCCTACCGCAACTGGGAGTTCGAGAGGATTCCTTCACCCGACGACACTCCGTTTCCAGACGTTGATAACGCTATGTTTCCCCAAGAGAAGCATATCAGTGGTATTCGCGCCCTGAAAGCACCACTCGCCTCCCTCTTCACGACTAACTCTCCATATTCAGCGAATTATCAAAACATTTAATTCAAATAGTTGTTGAGCACACTCGCCGTAGCCTTTCCCATTCATGCTATCCATCTAGGGCGAAATCAACTCCACCAATGTCACTGGCTTACACCAACTCCATGATCAACACGTCCACAGTCCCCATCATGGACCACTAGCACCGACGGCACGAACTGGTATGCCACCCCCACCCCAACTACAACACTACCCACAGGCAACGACAACGCGAGCGAGCCGTACGCCACGGTAACAACCAACGCAGCCAGCAGCGACAGCACACACACCAAGCCGGACACCAGCAGCGACAGCACACATACCAAGCCGGACACCGGCAGCGAGAACGAGAGCGAGAGCAGAGCCCCCATGTACGCGTGAGTCTTACTGTTATAGCATGAACGTGGATTGGCGAATGATGTTTTTCTTAAAATGCTGCAATTTAGCTACATAGTACAAATTAGCCGCTAGGAGTTTAGGCGAAAAGGCCAAAGGGTGGGGGATTTAGGCGAATGGTCATCGCCTAAACCTTTCAAAAGGCGAAAAGGCCTGCCTTTACTACCACTGATCTAGGGACCCCGATCTACCCCGATCTAGAGAATCAAGCCGAACGACTACGTCAACAGAGGTGGGAAGCACGACGGGCTAAGGATAGGTATATTATGGAAGGCTCACGGATTTTCAAGGAGGTAGCTAGAGAGGAGCTCCGATAGGATAGGATAAGGCTCAGTCCCGAATCTTCTTTGTGATACGCAATNCACCCTACCCTGAGATACGCTACGCAAGTCCTAGGGAAAACCCCGACGCTGTCGAAGTACTGACGCGACGGGTTTGTGTGAGGCCAACTTCGCAAAGTTTTGCGAGGGCACTCCTCCACAATGGTGCCGCGACCCGGGAGTACTACTCCGGAAGATGGGGTAACGTCCAAGCAAGAACCGGAAGCGGGAGCACCGTCGATTGAAAGGTCGTCGACGGCAAGTGAGCTTGAAGAGAGACCAGTCGCGTCGTGGAGCTCCGAGAGAACCTTCACGACAGGCCATGGGGCCAGCGATGAACAGGAGGCGTTCGAAGAAGAGTTCGCCGTTCCCGATGTGATTCCCCCGGGAACCACCACGGTCTTCGACGCAAGTCGAAGTCCCCCCGGTCGGACGTCTGTGAAGACTGAAGACCAACAACCACTCGCCGCCAAGGCCTCCGCGAAGGGCAAGAGATCCATGTCGGCGGGGAAGAAGAAGAAGTTGCGCGCACCGAGTTCGGCGGACGAGCAGTCGCCACGCAAGTCGGAAGGCAAAGGCGCGGGGCGACAGTACACCGCGGAAGAGCTGGATTACGGTCTGAGCCGTACCGAGCTGTTTCAGCAGTTGGAACGCAATCCGAACTTGAGCTTTTTATGCCGAAGCTGATCGGCAAGCTCACCGGGCCCTTCCAGAACTCCTGACGCCGCCATCCTCACGAACGCACGGCTGGCAGTACACGCGCTCTTCAACATGCTCCGAGAGGCAGGCTTCGTGCTGGGTGCCTTCGAGATGGAGAGTGTACGACTGGGACCTTGCGTCTTGGAAGCGTGCGACCATGGCTATCCCTAATCCCCTAACCGTTCTGGTCGGGACGGCCAGGAGTGAGGCCGCTCCACCTCGCGCCAAGACGGAGTCAACATCGGTGACGCCACGGCTTCTCTTGAACCCGCAGAGCGTGAACTCTGACAGCAGCGTCGAGTCGCCCAAGCGGATGTCTATGCCAGAAGGTAGACCACTCCACGTCATGCAGCTCACTGCTGCGCCGCCCCGTGCAGAACCGCCAGTTGCCAAGGAGGAAGCCATTCCCCAGGCGCTGGAAGACGCCATCATCCGACTGATGCAGTCGACGATGATGCGGGCGGTCAACGCCGAGGCACCCCGTGCACAGCCAGAACCGACGGTGACACCCAAGTCGGCAGACGCCGACGTGGCCATGGAGTTGATGAGTTCACACTCCACGTCGCGATCCCCGCGTCTTCGACGCAACCGAGACGAGGGCCCGGACGATCTGTTCGACCTGGATACCAGTACGCCCGGGAACGCAGCCACTATCTCGGCCACGACCGCCAGCACCGCTGGAGTCGCTGTCACCCGCGTACGCCTCTCTGTGTTCTCTGAATTGATGGAGTTCCACGGTCGGGACTCCAGCGAAGAGAAGGCCCGGACCTGGCTTAACCGTGTGAAGTCCGCGCCGTGACGGCATGACCGGTGACAAAGTGTGTGCCTTGTTCGGTGACTTGATGACCGGACCCGCGCGCCAATGGTACATGCAGCTGGGCCGAGACGTCAAGAAGTCTTGGACAGATCTGAAGGAGCAATTCCGCATCCAGTACTGCGGCAAAGGCGTGTCTATGGCGAGTCGGTATTACCATGCCACCAAACATCCGCTGAGACTCCGTTGGAGTATCTGTATCGACTCAACGTCGCGGAATGCGGGCCAAGATCCACTACGCTGATGGCACAAAGGAGGAGAAACGAGAGCACGTGGAGTTATTCATCAACACCCTTGGTTCACAAGAACAAGAACTGGCCTCCTGACTCACCTTGATGGAAGTGTCGAATGTCGTCATGTTGGAGAAAAGCTACGCGCCCGGTAGCGTGGACTCGCCCACTAGAAGAAGAGCCTGTTTGAATATAGCAAGTTCCGCCAGAAGACGTCGACACCGATGCCACCGACACGCGGTTCACGCGGTCCAAGTCGCGTCGGACGGATACGACTCGGGGCGCGACGACCGCGGCAGCGACGATCAGATGTACGATCAAGATCGAGACGACGAAGAACGGGCCAAGCTGTTTGTGACGGGCCAAGTGCCACCGGACAATAACTGTAACGGGGGTCACACGCACCGCAGCGGGGAGGAAGCGTTAGCTTACGAACCACAACAGACGCCGGGCGTATCTGTTGTCTTAAGTAGTAAAGGCCCTGCCTCTACTGTCGTGTGAGGTACCGGGTACCGAACGACTTACGAACTTCTC